>BLSH010145122.1:178924-189850 GCA_018402905.1 Glandirana rugosa | reverse complement strand
AAATAAAAAAAAATTAAAAACCCCAAAAATGAATTCTCATCATCCGTAAACGCGACCACTTTTGCGCAAACCAATCAATAAACGCCAATTGCGATTTTTTTTTATCGCAAATATGAGGAAGAATATAAATCGGCCAAAAACGGTGAAAAAAATGTTTTTTTATATTTTTTTTTGGATTTGGATTTTAGGAAAAAGTAAGAAATTTGGGTTTTTTTGCAAAATTGTTGCTCTTCTTTTGTTTATAGCGGTGATCAGAAATGACGCAGCGGTGATCAAATACCACCAAAAGAAAGCTCTATTTGTGGGAAAAAAAGAATGCAAATTTCGTTTGGGTACAACGTCGCACGACCGCGCAATTGTCAGTTAAAGCGACGCAGCGCCGAATCGCAAAAAGGGCTCCGGTCCTAAAGCTGGAAATCCTTCCGGGGCTGAAGTGGTTAAGGAGCAGTGATTTTAATAATGCGTAAAAAATAAAAAATGTAAATATTCCTTTAAATAATGTGCCTGGGGGTCCCCTTAGTCTGTCTGCAAAAGGGCGCATCTCTGTGATGTTTAGAACATAGCCAGAGCAAAATTACATTTCCAAAGGAAACATTTTCATTTATTATCGTGGCTGTAATGTATTGCTGTCTCCCGGCAATATACAGAAAAATCACTGAAAAAATGTGTGCAGGGGCAGGGGGCTTGATTTACTAAAACTGGAGAGTGCAAAATCTGGTGCAGAGGTGCATGGGAGCCAATCAGCTTCTAACTTCAGCTTCCAGTTTTAAATGGGGTACACACTATAACAAAACTGGGCACATTCGTCTGATTTTTCTTGTTGTTTCACAGCAAATCGGAACCGAAGAAAGAAAATTCATACAAAAATTCTTGAACGACTAAGGCTTTTTGTTGTTTATTGTTTCTGACCATGCGCAGTCTGCATGGTCTGGTTGTGCGACGCTGTACCCAAACAAAATGTTATAATTTTTTCCACAAATAGAGCTTTCTTTTGGTGGTATTTGATCACCACTGTGGCTTTTATTTTTTGTGCTAAAAATAAAAAGAGACCGAAAAATTTTGAAAAAAAAAAAAAGGTTGTCTTTGTTTCTAGGCACTGAAGAGGCAGTACTGATTGGCACTGATGAGGTTGCACTGATGTGCACTGATGATGAGGCACTCATATGCAGCACTGATAGGCGGCCCTGATAAGCAGCACTAACGGGCACTGATAGGTGGCACTGATAGACTGCACTGATATGCAGCACTGATGGGCACTGATAGGTGGCACTGATAGACTGCACTGATATGCAGCACTGATGGGCACTGATAGGTGGCACTGATATGCAGCACTGATGGGCACTGATAAGCGGCACTGATGTGCACTCATAGGCAGCACTGATGGGCACTGATAGGTGGCATTGGGCACTGATAGGTTGCACTAATAAATAGCACTGTTAGGCGGCACTGATAAGGAGGCATTGGCAGGCATCACAGATGGGCACAGTGCCATCCCTATAGTACACTGTATGCCCCTTACCTGGTGGTCTTGAGTGGGCTCCCTAATGGTCCTGGGTGGCGATCTTCAGGGGGGGGGGGTTGCACCGATAAAAAATCAGCGCAGACCCCCCCCCCCATCAGAAGAGCCGCTGATTGGCTCTCCTCTAGTAGAGGAAAAGCCGATACACCGCTCTTCCTGTTTACACTGTGATCCAGCTGTGATTGGTCACGGCTGATCACGTGGTAAAGGGCTTCCGCCGGAGGCTCTTTACCGAGACCGGTAATGCGGTGTGTCTGAATGACACACCGCAGTACCGATCGCCACAATGCGTGCCCCTGTGGGTGTGCGCAATCGTGGGTTATCCTGCCGGATGTCATGACATCCGATCAGGATAACGAAACCACTGCCCGGCTATCAATTGTCTATAATCCGGGTGGGAAGTGCTTAAAGTAGAACTAAAGGCAAAACTTTTTTTTTTCCATTTTGGATAGTAACAGAGGGTTATAACCCCAGGTTTTTTTCTGTGTTCTATCGGGGAGATTTCCCTTCAATCCCTGGTAGTCACCAGAGTGATTGTCTCCAATAGAAGATTTCCCCTCTATTCCAGTGTTGGTGACAATCCAAAAGTTGGGATTTTCCTTTACCTTTACTCTCAGTAACCAGGACAAATAGAGGGGGTTAATCTCCCTAACAGGGACACAGACAGCAATAAAAGCTGGCAGATATTATAGTCCCCCTGAAATCTAAAACTACAATTGAAAAAAATGTTGCCTTTAGTTAAACTTTAGGTGTTTCCCACAGCTATGCATTATGGCACGTGTCAACCTGTGCCGTGTCAAGGCAGCTCATTCATTATGAATGGGCTGCCAACACATCACAATAGATAAAAAAACTTGTGCATGACCCATTTATAAGAAGAACACTACAATGTATGGTTTATGCATTGTGGTGTACTCTAATGTGTTAGAATCTACTGTGCATTGGGGTGACAATAAATTCTCTAAAGCTTATAAATCCTAATGGCTCATTTATACCTGAGGTGTGTCAAAGTGGTTGTAAACCCTGTAGCAGGGTGACCCCGTGCCATTGGGTTACATTGTTGTTTACATCAGATTTTTAGGAAGCAGGCACATTAATAGCACAGGTATGTGTTGGCATCATATGAGAGGCAGAGTTAGAGCATAGAGCCCCACCCTCCTGAGGGGTTCAGTGTGAGAGCCAAGAGAGGTGCTGGTGTGCACCATGATGTCTGGGTCCAGACAGAGCAAGGTCCGAACCTGAGAGAGAGACCATGAGGGACAAAGCAAGCCCTAGCCTGAGAGAGAGTCCATGAGGGACCAAGCAAGGCCCGAGCCTGAGAGAGAGTCCGTGAGGGACAGAGCAAGGCCCGAGCCTGAGAGAGAGTCCGTGAGGGACAGAGCAAGGCCCGAGCCTGAGAGAGAGTCCGTGAGGGACAGAGCAAGGCCCGAGCCTGAGAGAGAGTACTTAAGGGACAGAGCAAGGCCCAGGCCTGAGAGAGAGATAAATGAGGGACAGAGCAAGGCCAGAGTCTGAGAGAGAGTCCAACTGCAAACCTACCAAGACATGACCGTCCACCTAAACTGACAGGACGGGCAAGGAGAGCATTAATCAGAGAAGCAGCCAAGAGGCCCATGGTAAGTCTGGAGGAGCTGCAGAGATCCACAGCTCAGGTGGGAGAATCTGTCCACAGGACAACTATTAATTGTGCACTCCACAAATCTGGCCTTTGTGGAAGAGTGGCAAGAAGAAAGCCATTGTTGAAAGAAAGCCATAAAAAGTCCCGTTTGCCGTTTGTGAGAAGCCATGTGGGGGACACAGCAAACATGTGGAAGAAGATGCTCTGGTCAGATGAGACCAAAATTGAACTTCTTGGCCTAAAAGCAAAACGCTATGTGTGGAGGAAAACTAACACTGCACATCACCCTGAAGACACCATCCCCACCGTGAAACATGGTGGTGGCAGCATCCTGTTGTGGGGATGCTTTTCTTCAGCAGGGACAGGGAAGCTGGTCAGAGATGATAGAAAGATGGATGGAGCCAAATACAGGGCAATCTTTGAATAAAACCTGTTAGAGTCTGCAAAAGACTTGAGACTGGGGTGGAGGTTCTCCTTCCAGCAGGACAACGACCCTAAACATACAGCCAGAGCTACAATGGAGTGGTTTAGATCAAAGCCTATTCATGTGTTAGAATGGCCCAGTCAAAGTCCAGACCTAAATCCAATTGAGAACCTGTGGCAAGACTTGAAAATTGCTCTTCACAGACGCTCTCCATCCAATCTGACAGAACTTGAGTTATTTTGTAAAGAGAAATGGGCAAAATGTCCTCTCTAGATGTGCAAAGCTGGTAGAGACCTCCCCAAAAAGACTTGCAGCTGTAATTGCAGGGAAAGGCGGTTCTACAAAGTATTGACTCAGGGGGGCTGAATACAAATGTACCCCACACTTTTCACATATTTATTTGTAAAAAAATTTGAAAACCATTTATCATTTTCTTTCCACTTCACAATTATGTGCCACTTTGTGTTGGTCTATCACATAAAATCCCAATAAAATACATTTATGTTTTTGGTTGTAACATGACAAAATGTGGAAAATTTCATGGGGTATGAATACTTTTTCAAGGCACTGTACGTACCGCATACTACCGTAGCACATTATGGCAGACTTACCTTCAAGGCTCCGTGCTCACTAGTGTGACTCCAAAGTCACGTGATTTCCAGGGCAACTTTGGAGAGCAAATTTTACACCCTATGGCACCCAAGTTGCAAGAAAGTTGCATCAAAGTAGTGTGACTAAAGTTGCATGGATTGGAATGGGTGTCTTGCGACTTTATGTGTCCAAAGTTGAATGACAAGTCGCACTAGTGAGAACGGTGCTTTAAACTGAGACCTCCGGTGGTGTGCTGTCATCGCTGCAGGCACTTCTATCTTCACCTGGTCTTCCTTCTGGGTTTGCACTCTCTGGCTGTTTGACTAGCCAGACATCACTACCATGAATGTACACGGGAGTCACGATCGTGACACAGTGCTCTCTGCATTGGAAAAGCTGTGCATGTGTAGTGACGTAATCAGCAAGAGCTGACCTAAACATCTCCTAAACGGTGCACATTTAGGAGCTATTCGCTGTACCTAAATGTAAGCCTTATTATAAGCTTACCTGTAGGTACAAGTGAAAGAAATGTGTTTACTATCACAGTGGTTGTAAACCCTCACATATACCCAGTGGAACGCCTGGCCTCAGGTGATACAAACAAATCTTCCTACATAAGTTGTACCTATTTATCTGTAGCAATTTCTCCTCCACAGCTGTTCAAAGGGCAACATTTATACAGTTTGTCTGAGCTTTCAGAAAGCAGGGGGTGGGGAGCTAAAGTTACACTCTACAGAGCTCAGTGAGGGCTGATTGGAGGGAAGGGAACCCCCCCCCCCTTTACACAGCACACATGAACAGAGCTAAGGCTGTCAATCACAGGCTGTGTGCTGGAGCTCTCTCCCCTGTCACCTTTTTATATCATGGTGTCAGGAAAGCTTGTCAGAAGTGACTGATGCTGATAGCAGAGGAACGACACTTAGTGCTCTGGATTGAGACAAGTACACACTATAGAGGGAAATGCTTTGTTCATATTTAATGTCTGAAGTTTACAACCAATTTAAAGCTTATAGGAGATCTTAGTGATTGAGTTTACATATCCATTAATCGGTATTTAGTGATTACACCAGCTCCTCATCCTAAAACGTTTACTTTGCCAAAAACACATACTGCAACCTACTCTTAGCGTGCAAGGCACTGGAGTTAGCAATTTCATGCCGCTACCCACAATCCTCTCCACCACTGTACCAGCAGAGTACTCTGGGAAAAAAATGTTATCGTCTGCATTTTTGAAATGGCTCATAAGCAGGCTTTAATTCCTTGTAGAAATGTGTGAAAGGGTGCTTAATCGGCCTTCATCTCTTCTCTGTAACCAACTTAAGTGCTCTCATTTATCAGTCTTCCTGTGTGAAAAGATGTTGACAAGCAGAAATCTTTCAACACTAAAAGTTTTGTTAAATTGCAACCATAATGATTAATTAAGTAATGCTGACTTCTCTGCTTGCTTCGTAAAGCTATACAAGGAAGGAGGGAGTCATCTCCCTCTACGTTGCTATCATATTTAGGCAAACAATTTAGAAATAAAGTGAGACTGATCTGGGCTCTTAGTGTGATCTATAGTGTTTGTGGAGCCCTAGGGTCCTTCCAAAGTTTGCTAGGGGTTCCATGAGCTGTAGATAATTGACCCTCAAAAAGTTCCAGGTCCAATGAGACTTGGCAGAGCCAATTTCATGACACAAATGATCTTTTTAGCTGTATGAAGGGGGCATTCTGACTATTACTGTAAAGTGGGCATTTTTCCCACTGACCCTCAATGAATTGGCTTTAGCAGGGGTTCCTCAACGTCCAAAAATTATTTTAAGGGTTCCTCTGGAGAAAAAGGTTGAACTAGGGGTTCCTGAGAAGGGGGCAAACAGACCTCATCATAGACCAGCCTTTTTCAACCTTTTCAACACTGAGGAACCCTTGAAACAATTCTCAGGCCTCGGGGAAGCCCCTGCTAAAATATTTAAGATCTACAACTCATGATAAATTAGTGTGATGATCAGTGGGAAGAATACTCCCTACACTTGTGGTCATTGGGGAGAATTACCTCCTTACAGATAGCTAAAAAGATCAATGATGTCATTGGGGATTTATTTGAGAGGCAAAAACTGACCATTGCTCAAGGAACCCCCAGCAACCTCTGGTGGAACCCTAGTTGAGAAACCCTGCCATAGACACAACCAGAGGATGGTAGAGGCCCTTACTTCTTTACTTAGAGCGTAGCTTCCAACCTCCTGGGATGAAAAAGAGTCACAAATTTTACCAAAATTTTTTAGGCAGATGATAACATCCATTCATATCTAGTAGTAGTAAGGCCAGCCATAGACGGAGTGAATTTCTTTCCTACAACCTGTAAATCGCTCAATTCCCACATCAACACAGTCAGTGTTGATGGGGGAATCCCTTCTGGAGAGACAATGTGCCGTCCCCGTCGGGAGAACACAGTGATTACTTACATGTAAAAGCTGACAAGCTGGTTGTAGCCAAGTTGATCGATTGATCAATTGGATACATTCATATTATGGTTCGAATGCCCATACAGTGTTCAAATTTTGGACAGTACCTGTTGAACCGGCCGAGATTTGAGCCGCCTATGGCTGGCTTAAAATAGTTCTAAAGCCTCAAGGTTTTTTACCTCAATGCATTCTATGCATAAAGGTAAAAAACCTTATCTGCTGCAGGATCCCCCCCTTATTCTTACCTGAGCCCGATCCAGCAACGTGCACAAGAGCAGATACTCTCGACCACTGACTCCCTCCTTATTGGGCAGATTGATAGCAGCTCCTGTCAATCAACTCCAATGATGAGGGAGCGGGGGGAGGAACCAAGTCCCTCTGTCTGTGTCAATGGACGCAGCAGTGCGGCTAGGAAACAAGCACATACGGGTGCCCCCATAGGAATCTGTTTCCTATTGGGGCACCAGCAAGAGAGGAGGAGTCAGGAATGCCGGTGGGGATCGGCGGGGCTGCTCTGTGCAATTCTATTGCACAAAGCAGGTAAGTATAGACATCTTTGTTTTTTTTTCATTTGCCTTTACAACCATTTTAAGTCACATTCAACTGGACTTGTTCTGTAATGTTGAAGGCATTTTGTAGATTATTCATGTCACTTACTGTGGCTGTATATTCCTTGCATAGCAACTGCAGATTGGAATTATGACTTTCACTACTCTGCATTAAAATATCACACTTTTGAAGGAGATTGAGTAATGTTTTTCTGAATGTAACATCCTATATTTGGTCCATTTCCTTGGCTTTACATGTATAGGCACTTCACTTTTTGATATTTTTTTTTACAGGAGAGAGGGACTTCATATCCTGGAGTGCCCAGGGTTGCAGTAATGGTGCTGAGGGAACCTGCAGAAAGCTGATGCTGGAATCTGTGGACAAAGTCTGTGCTAATGAGAGGTATGAGTACAGGACCACTGTGCTGAGCCAGCCAGAGACTGCGTTGCTGTTCCTTTGCTGCTGTGTTGAGCACACCAGAAACTGTGCTGCTGTTCCTGGGCTGCTGTGGGCAAAGCTGCTATACTGCATTGATCAGAGACTGCTATTGTGAGTTCTGTGCTATGCCTGTTAGAGACTAACTACTGCAGATACTGTGCACTGCTGACATTGAAGACTATGAGTTAGAGAGGTGGCCGCCGAGGATGCCAGGGACCATTTGGAGTGGTTGCCACATGTTCCAGTTACTACTGTCTAACCTTGTTGCTAGTAGAGAATTGGATTTGTATGGATGACCCTTTCCCTTGGGACTACAAATACTCCCAGATGCGAGTGAGTGCTCCAATGGGAGACCCCAGGGCCCCAAATCTGTTGACCCTTTCTCTTGAGACTACATATAGTCCCAGATGGGAATGAGCCCTCCAATGGGAGACCCAGGGCCCCGGTGTCAGTTGAACTTTTACCTTGGGACTGAAAATATTCCCAGATGGTAATGAGCCCTCCAATGAAAGACCCAGGGCTCCAACTCCAATTGATCCTTTACCTTGGGGCTACATATACTCCCAGAAGGGAATAAACCCCCAATGGGAGACCCAGGGCCCCAATGATAGCTAACTGTACTGGCCACTGGTTTAGTTCTGGCCTCTTCCATCTTAATGAGGTTATTTGCTATTTTACTGCTGTGGTTTTCTGTTCATTTTTAATCTTACAATAAAGCCCATTTGACACACACTGTTGTAGCCAATGGCCCCCTTAGGGGTGGCTGAGTGTTGTGGTTCATCTGCTCACACTGCTCTCAATCACATCCATACCACACATGGAGTCACAAAACAGGCCGGTACTTTGGTTTTGTTTGTTTTATTAGGGAATTGAACTTGGATGGGGATTAGGGATGTTATGAGATGCCCATAGAATAGGGTGCAAACTTGCACAGGGCCACTATATACAGCTCCATATATACATCTCCTCTTGTCCTCCAGCACATTACTTGCTTCTCTATACTCAGGTTCCTGTCTCCTGCACAGTGCTTGTTACAGGCCCAGAAGGAAATTTACTGGGCCTTCTCCATTCTTCCAGCCTGACTAGCACATGGAGAGGCCTGCATTGCGGTGCGCAGGGCCTCAGAACCACCATGTAGGTACAGGTAAGGACAGTTGGTCCCCTAGTGTGTAGGTACACTGATGTGCTTGCTGGCCCGATGGACTACTACTCCCAGCCCATCGTCTTGCTCCAGGCCCTGTCAGCCGCTCCAGCTGTGTTGGCCTTCTTCACTGCCACCATGACAACACTGTCCCTTACTGACTTCTTCATCCTTCCCAGATTGTCTCTAACCCCAATCCACTCTGGCATGCCTCTACAGCTTCCCAGGGTGTGTGTCACTCATGACCACCCGGTGGACTCCTGACCGAGCTTCTTCAGTAGCGCTGTCTGTTGCTCTCCTGCTCCCTTGTGCTGCTCCAGAATCTCTCTCCTCTCCTCCTGGCTGCCCAGGCCTCATGGTCACCCCCCCAGACTGGGGGCTCCCTTCCAGGATGAGGCCTTATCAACCTCAGCTACATCTCAGCTCCCGCTCTTCCACCCGAACTCCTCCCGGATTGGGCTGACCCTTGAGTATTTAAAGAAGCCTGCCCCCTGCCAATCCAGATTGGGGATTGGTCAAGGCTCCTTAGAATACTCCAGATGGCTACACCTCCCTCCCAGCTCTCTGTCCAGAAACATTCCTCCAGTTTCTACAAAGAAGTGGGAAGTCCTGGTGACCTCATCTGTGAATCACTCAATCCTCCCTGAGCCACACCCAGCTCAGAAACAAAAACAATCAGGCCTGCACATCAGTCAGGCCTGACTAAATTTTCCTCACCTACAAAAAATGTATCCACACTAGCCCCCACTTACCAGGGGTGCTACGCTGTATTCTGCAATACGTGGTTTTACTGGATTGAGTTTACCCGCACTAATGAATTCAAACAATTACTGGCAGTCTACCTGAGCTGGTGTCATGGCAGCACCAGGGTGAGTCATCGCGATCCTTGAACATCTCTGCAACATTCATATGGGGAATATGGCCAAGGCCTCCCCATGTGGCTTAGCCGGTGTGGGTCCCTGTCACGTACCTGGTGGACAAGTCTGATTTATGCAGTAGGCAACCTCTGTCACTACCCTGGCTCGGGAGCCCCTGGTAGAGCAGACAGGTGACTCAGGAGTGCAGGATGGCACGAGGGTCGGACTGGGTCACTGGTGGTGGTAGGAAGTCCGTTGGTGCACTCGTGTAACTGAAGCGTGGTCGTACAGGCCGGGTCGTGAACGGTCTAGCGGTGCGGTACAGAAGGAGCAGGCTAGTGGATGGTCGGGTCCAGTCAGGGTCGTCAACAGGCAGGCAGCAGAGGTACGTTAGTATCAGGCAGGAGAGTGGTCGTAGGCAAGCCGGTGTAGGCAGAGATCAGACAAGGTCGGGACAGGCCGGGTCACAGGAACAGATAAACAAATTAAGGGTCTTACAGGAACAAACTCACACGCTGTAGATCAGACAGCACTTGCTACTGGGTGCAATCAGCCCAAATAGAGCCGTTTGGCACCGTTTCCTGCGCATGCGCAAACGGGCGAGCGTGCAGGCAAAAAAATCCATCAGTCACAGATTCTGTTTCTAACAGTCCCTGCCGATTGTACTTTACCACTCACCCTACTTTCCTCCCACACTTTTTTTTCTTTCCCTACCTCCTTCTTTCATAGGCTTAGGTACGTACGTCTCTCCTTTAATTACTGCCTGAGGGCTGTGGGGGTCTTTCTAAAAATGGAAAGACCCAACCGTCAATGGGTAAGTGAGGTCTTCCCTTACTGAGATAGACCGCCTCTCTCTCTTACCCCATTCTCCCTCTCCTCGATTATACTGTCTATTATTATGACTTTGGTTAAGTACTATACCTCCTCTTCTGTTTGGCCTCACATACATTCTTACTTGATGGTCTAATGCAGCCTTTCTCAACCTTTGCAACACTGAGGAACCCTTGAAATAATTCTCCGGTCTCCGGGAACCCCTGCTAAAAATTTAAAATCTACAACTCATGATACATTAGTGTCAGGGGCGGGCGGATAGGGGTCGCAGGAGTCGCCATGGCGACCGGGCCCCATGCTGGGGGGGCCCATAAGGGCCCCCTGTATGCCTAGATTAGGTGAGGGGATGAGGACTCTGGCCTCTTAATAAAGTTCCCAAGGAGTCACAACGTTTCCAACTCTTTCCGACGTAATCTGGTAGTTCATTCTTACATACACTCCGGTTTGTCTTCTCCTCCATATCATGAATTGGTTTCAGTATTATTATCTGTCATATTAGCTCCTCTCCCTCTTACCC
>BLSH010145122.1:157353-167627 GCA_018402905.1 Glandirana rugosa | reverse complement strand
CCATCAGAGCCATCACCCCACCTACCCCTTACCTGTGCCCCCGTCAGAGCCATCACCCCACCTATGCCTTACCTGTGCCCCCATCAGAGCCAATCCCTCCCCACCCCACACATTGTTTCCTCCCCATCTGTCTCTCTGCTGTACAGTGAGCCATAAGTGCAGACCTTCTGCATCAACCAGCTCCCGCCCCGCTGTTATACATGCATGCTGTATGCAAAATTACACTGCTAAAATACACCAATGTTAACAGCGGGGCAGAGTCGGGAGGAGCAGCCGGTCTGCACTGAATTAGTTCACAGGTTGATGCTGGCGGTCCTATAACACATGGAGGTGCAGGGAGTGGTCGCGGAACCTGCATTGCACATTGCCGGGTGGGGGTGAGTATGCAACGCAGGTTCCACAATCCGGCAAAGCTTTAACAGAGAGACCGCCCCTTCAGTGTGTCTGAGGACTCTAGCTGCAGACCGGTAAGAACGTCCTAGCGGGCCGTACTTTGGCGACCCCTGTGATAGACAAACACAAAGTGGCACATAATAGTGAAGTGGAAGGAAAATGATAAATGATTTTCAAATTTTATTAAAAATAAAAATCTGAAAAGTGTGGGGGGGGCATTTGTATTCAGCCCCCCTTTACTCTGATACCCCTAAATAAAATCTAGTGGAACCAATTGCCTTCAGAAGCCACCTGATTAGTAAATAGAGTCCACCTGTGTGTAATTTAATCTCAGTATAAATACAGCTGTTCTGTGACGCCCTCAGAGGTTTGTTAGAGAACCTTGGTGAACAAACAGCATCATGAAGGCCAAGGAACACACACTGATCTCCCCTTCTTCAAGGTCCAAGGAGTACCGCATGGACCTTGAAGAAGGGGAGATACCCCGAAAGCTTGTCCTGAAAAATTGTATGTTAGTGCAAATAAAAAAAGTATCACGGACAGTACTCAGTTTTTTCTGGCACAATTGCACTAATATGGCTACAATCAACTCAAGTAAAAAAATTTTGAAAACCATTTATCATTTTCCTTCCACTTCACAATTATGTGCCACTTTGTGTCGGTCTATCACATAAAATCCCAATAAAATACATTTACATTTTTGGTTGTAACATGACAAAATGTGGAACATTTCAAGGGGTATGAATACTTTATCAAGGTGCTGTACTTCCATTGAGTTGCCTCCTGAGCGCCCCCCTCAATCAGGAGGAAAGATTGAGGATGCCATCATTTTCTCTTATGGTGGCAAAAATCAAGAGCTTGAACCTTCCCAGCAGGGGCACAGACAGTGATAAAAACCTGACAGGGATCCTAACCCTTCACCAGGGGAGGGCTGGCAGCCGTAGGCCTGGGGGGCAAGTCCAGTCAAGTGGCCCATTGAACCACCGAATCAGCTCACCATCCATGCCCACCCAATGGGCCTAGCGGGATCCATGGTAGGGCCGGCCCTGGGCGCCCCCCCTTTGCCTGCAGTTAGTTAGTGGCTGCGCCCCTGGGCCCTATTTCCTTCCTCCACAAGAAAAAAAAGTGTGAGCGGGCAGCAGCCATCAGACATTTTAAATGTAAGTTAGAGTGGCCTGGGGGGCAATTGCCACCCTACCCCTTGGGCCAGCCCTCCCCTGCCCTTCACCAATCTCTCCAAAACAACAACAAATAACGTTTTTGATTAGTTATACTTTAAATGGAAAGCACTTTTCTAGCTGATTGGCAATGGCAGCGAGAACGTGAAGAGTAAAGGCTGCCACTGACCCAATTTTACTTCTGAACATCACCTGTGATAATAAGGCAGCCTTGGTTCTCAGAGGAGGTGATAATGAGCACAAGAAAAGTTGTCTGGAGTCCTTGTTACCGGAGCTTGATGATGCCCAAGAATCACCCTGTGATGGCCCAGCCCCGAGTGGTGAGTGAAGTGTTACTGGCGGCTCCTGCGGTATTCTGCACGCTCTCGCTGAGTATTTTTAGGTATAGATTTTCTGTTCTCCAGCACACTTCTATTTGTTTATCAGGAGCATCTAAATGGTGCTAATTGGGATAGGGGAGCAATCAACATGTCATCAGTTCTCCCAGCTGGATTGCGTGACTCATTTTCGGGGCATCGCTGCTTTCATGCGCTCTGGTGCAACACTCTGATGTAAAATCTCTTCTATTACTAGCAAATGTTCAAGTTATACAGTTCCAGGGACATTTCCTGAGCAATCAACAAGATATGAACTCATTTTATGTAAGTATAAGGCCTCATACACACAGGCGTTCCTTGGCACCACATTTTTTGGCGTTTTTTGCAGCTCTCCATGTTAGTCAATGGCCCCATAAAGACGCCAACGTTTTTGAGCTGTAGAGGGCGTCGGCGTAGAGAGCTGAAAGTAGAACCCACGGCCAGCGCTTTCCAAGGCTGTAACGTTTTGGCGTTTTGATGCCATTTTTAGGTTAACAAAATAGCAGAGGTACCAACCTTTTAGTGTTTATGTTTTTGTTTGTGGGTTCCATTTTTACCTGGTATGGATAGCTGGATTGAGGGGTACCTTGACCAGCCTGGTATTACACATAGCGTTGCCATCCTCATCCCTTTAAACCCGAACACACATGAATTACACAGGTTCTGAGGCTAATTTAATGCAGATAAGGCACCACACCTTAATCAGCCACAGAACCTGAGTAATTCATATGTGTTCAGGTTTAAAGGGATGAGGTGGCAACCCTAATTACACAGCGAGTTATACCAAAGGGGTAGGTACTTTGGTATAACTCGCTCCCTTGAGAATCTGAGGGTGGAATCAGGGAATCTTAAAAGGGGGTGGGTCGGCCCAGGCCCGCTCCCCCTTACCCCTTAGTGCCCAACTTGCTGATGGCGCGGGGGCAGGAGGGCTCACCCAGGCAGGAGTCCGCTGTTCTTGCGGGCTTAGTCACTGGAATCACTGCAATATTTGTTAGAATGCTATATGAAGCTATGATGGAAGTCCCCCTAAATGTGTCCTCCAGTCCATAATGATATTACGGATGTGTTTGGATACCCCTCTTGCTTTTCTTTTTGTATGTAATGTCTCCTTTTAATTTCTTTTCATCTTGTTGTACTTTGAATACTTTGAAAACTTAATAAACCTTGATTATAAAAAAATAGCAGAGGAATGTTTTATTTAAAAAAAAAACGCCTATTGACGCTGACGCTCACTAACGCTCATTAACGCCGATGCAAAACGCCAAAAAAAACCGCAGATTTTTTCCTGACCTCGGGCCCGTTTTGCTTATTTTTTGTATGAGGCCTATATGTGGTCAGTATCTAACTCTTGGAGATTCAGTTCAACCTATGTGTGTGTATGTACAGTATGTATTTATGTCACTACCATTTCCCATACCCCTGTATATTGAATTTGTTAGGATGCCCATCTAAAAATGATCAACATTCCCTGCTGACATCACCAATTGTGGAAGGGGGTTCCACATGCTTACTGCTCTAACAGTAAAGAACCCCTACAGCAGTTTGAAGTGATTGTAAGCGATCACCTTATAAAACAGTCCATTCAGTTGTACCATTTAACAAAATCAACCAGCACTCCTGGAAAATATTTAACGTAGCAGCTGAACACTTATAGGTAAATTCAAACAAATCCTACAAAAGGCATAAAGATAGTACAATAAGTGCAGCGCTAAGGATCAAAAAAGTCTTAATATGAGACACCCTGTGTCAATGTGTCCATGCAAAAAGCAGAGATATCCAGTGCTCCAGTGTGAATCACCTTCACCAAATATGCTAGCAGCTCACCTCCAAAAGTTGGCTCTTATTACAGGAGCCTACACCAGCAGAAACTCTCCATTCCAGGGTGTCCAAAAGACAATAAGGCGATCACCATCAGTCTAATCTCTTTATCAGGTGCAGACCACTCTCAATCTTGGGTTCACAATCCCCTCATGTACTCCATAAGCACCAGTGATTTCCCAGGCAACCCCCTCAGTCCTTTCTCTGATTGGCCACAGGCAAAGTCGCCTGGCATGGAGTGGCGTTGTAAGTCGTCCAAAGTTGCACTGAAGTCGCCTTGAAGTCGCGTTGTAAGTCGCCTAGCAAAGTCGCGCTGAAGTCGGATCGCCCCGACCAGTCTGTCACCAAACAAATTCACCTGTCTAACAGTAGCGTTTAAAAGGCAGGGGATTGGTTACACACATTTGCAAGTGCATGCGTAAGCTGCAGGCTCCCCTACCAGTACAGATCCGCGCTATAGCCGAAAGACGGCTACAGTACAGACCTGAAATGCCGGGGACACGTCCATGGACCTCCGCCATTGTACAGCAGCGACATATCAGTAATATTACGTTTTGGGGTAACAAACACTTTCAGGTTAACCCGCATCTCATCCAAATTCATTGAGTGGCCACATGTCTTCCCGCGACCGTACGCAAATATGCAGCCTAGGCTTGAAGGGGTTGTACCGGGGTGATGCCCAGCTGCAGGCATCACCCCAGTACCATTTTTTAGAGCTGGCGGTTGGCTTTCTTTGGATAACAACCAATGCTGTTATCCCAAGCAGTGGGAGGGGACGTCCCCCCCCGCGCTGCCTTACGCGGCTCGCCCGGGCTCGCGACCAGCCGACATGTCCGGAGACCCATACAAAGCCAGAATCAGCTTGGATCGGGTCTCGGATCTAGTAACCCTGAAGCAATGTCTTGACATCACTTCTAGTTTACAGAAGACTTAAAGGCGCCAGATTTAAAAAAAATGACAGTATTCAAAACAGCCAAACTTGACGTTTTGACTGCTTTTAAGTGCAAAGGAGGGATTTGGGGTCACAAGGGATGTTTACATTTCTTCTGTCAGCAATAAAAGTGATCAGAAAAATGATTTTCAAAGGGACAGTGTAAAAATAAAATAAAAAGACAAGAAATAAGAAAAAAAACATTTAAAGTGCCCCATCCCTCCGTGCTCGCGCGCAGAAGCAAACGCATACGTAAGTCGCGACCGCAAATGCAAACAGTGTTCAAATCACACATGTGAGGTATCGCCACGATCGTTAGAGTGTGGATGCATTCCGTGAATCGCCGTAAATAAACAGCGATTCACAGACGCGCAGCTAGGGGGCGAGAGCGTGCCACCACCGTCGCGCTCTCGTGCCCGGTAAACTCTGCGTGAGTGTGCCCACGGCTCGGGCGGACCCAATGTCCGCCTGCGAGCATCGATGAGCTGCCAGAGGGAAAGTACGGGGAACCACCGAAGTAAACACGGCGGTTCCCCGCTCTGAAAGGTGGCATATAAGAGATCTACTGATCGCTGTCACTGGGATCAGTTAGATCTCTTATGCCCCTGACAGCCCAGCCCCCTTCCAGTTAGAACACACCTAGGGAACACAGTTAACCCCTAGATCGCCCCCCTGCAGGATAACCCCTTCACTGCCAATGACATTTATACAGTAATCAGTGGATATTTAAATTTCTGATCACTGAATAAATGTCATTGGTCCCAATAAAGTGTCAAAAATGTCTGACATGTCCGCCCCAATATTAAAGTCCCGATAAAAATTTCAGATCGATAACATTATTAGTAAAAAAAAAAATGTAAAAACGCCAGAAATTAATTCTCATGATTTGTAAACGTGGCAACTTTTGTGCAAACCAATCAATGAACACCAATTGCGATTTTTTTTTTTTTACCAAAAATGTGAGGAAGAATATAAATTGGCCAAAACCGATGAATACATTTTTTTTTTATTTATTTATTTTTTTGGATTTGTATTTTAGCAAAAAGTAAGAAATATTGTTTTTTTTACAAAATTGTCGCTCTTTTTTTGTTTATAGCGGCAATCAGAAATGATGCAGAGGTGATCAAATACCACCAAAAGAAAGCTCTGTGGGAAAAAAAGGACGCAAATTTCGTTTGGGTACAACGTCACACGACCGCGCAATCGTCAGTTAAATTGACGCAGTGCCGAATCGCATAAAAGTGCTCTGGTCCTACAGTGGGAAATCCTTCTGGGGGTGAAGTGATTAAAATATCGCCTATGGAGATTTACCGTAGTTTGTTGCCATTTCATGAGTGGGCGCAGTTTTAAAGCATGACTCATCTTTCGTATTATACAAAAAAATTGGGCTAACTTTACTATTTTGTTTTTCTTTAATTCATGAAAGTGTATTTTTTCCCAAAAAATTTCCACTGTGCAAATACTGTGTGACATAAAATATTACAACGATCGCCATTTTATTCTATAGGGTCTCTGCTATAAAATATATATATATATATAATGTTTGGGGGTTCTAAGTAATTTTTTAGCAAAAAATACTGATTTTAACTTGTAAGCAACAAGTGTTAGAAAAAGACTTATGCAGGAAGGGGTTAAGCAACCTGAGACTGAATAGTTTTCTCTCTATGCTAGAATCACCATTTAGATATTTGTACATCTCTTTTTAAGCATTTCTATTGTAGCCGTTCCTCATAACTGAGGTCCTCCAGTCTCCTAATTAAAGTGGTTCTAAACCTCAAACATGAAATATGAACAAAGCATATCCCTCTATAGTGCTTATTTGTCTCAATGCAGAGCAAGTGTAATTTCTTTGTGCTGCTTCATTCCTCTGCTATCAGCATGAATCACTTCTGACAAGTTTTCCTGACACCAAGAGAAAAATGGTGACAGGGGAGGGCACAGCCTGTGATTGACAGCCTCAGCTCTGTTCCTGTGTGCTGTGTGAATGGGGGGCGTCCCTTCCCTCCAATCAGCTCTCAGAGCTCTCCTCACTGAGCTCTGCAGAGTAGTTTCAGCTCTCCATCCCCTTTTTTCTGAACTCGTAGACAATCTTTATAATTCAGCACTTTTAACAGATGTGGAGAAGGTTGTAGATATACAAGTACAATTTATGTAGGAGGATTTGTTTCATGTCTGTATATCAGTCACTTCACTGGGTACATGTAAGGGTTTACAACCACTTTAATGTTGTTGCCATTCATTATATCCTCTCCAGTTTCAGCACATCCATCCTGCGGACAGGTGACCAGATCTGGACGGCATATGGACCTGCTCTATGGAACCATATCTGATACACTTGAAAGCCTTTTTTCATAGAAGGTAGGTTGTCAGGTCTCTCCTCAACCCTCCCCAGTTGCTTGTATTGGGACTGCCATATGTTGTTACTTACAGTATGCCAGTCTTAAAGTGGTTGTCAACTCGTGACAACCACTTTAACCTACAGGTAAGCCTATAATAAGGCTTACCTGTAGGTGCCCTGCATATCTCCCAAACCTGCACGGTTCAGGAGATATGCAGTGTACTGTGATGTGCCCATGTCATCGGGCACATGCGCAGTAAAGAAACGGCCTCCATGCCACTCCTTCACTGTGATTGTGCCGTAACTGGTGGGAGTGACGTCACGCGACTCCGGCCAGTCACAGAGCCGGAGATTGCGGCCCTGGAAGGGGCTGAAGGTGGATGCGGCCTGGAATGGGGACATCGCTGGCTTCCAATGCAGGTAAGTGGCACATAATGGGCTAGTATGCGATACATACTAGCCCATTATGCTTTTACATTGCAGGGGAACATAGAGGAAGTAAACCCCATCAGGGTTTACTTCCTCTTTAAGCCAACCAATTGGGGAGGGTTGAGGAGAGACCTGACAACCTACCTTCTATGAAAAAAGTCTGTCAAGTGTATAGGATATGGTTCCATAGAGCTGGTCCATATGCCGTCCAGTTCTGCTCACCTGTCCTTGGAAAGGATGATACACAGCCAATTAGTACATGCATACTGACACCAATTTAGACTGGAGACAATTACCAGACCAGCATGTCTTTGGCGTGTGGGAGGAAACCCATGCAAGCACAGGGAGAACATGCAAACTCCAAGTGTCCTGACCAACATTTGACCTGTAAGGGCTTGTTTAACCTTTTTTAACTCCTAAAAACCTGGTGGTGGGGCGGCTGCAGCCCAGCCCTCTTCAGTTAAAAGCTCTTCAGAGGGCAACACAAGCATAATTGAGCCCTAAAAGGAAGAGTTAAAGCCCCAAAGCGATGGTTAGCAGAGGTGCCCACCGTAGGTGACATATGTGTTGGGAGACAGTTTCTTTATAATGTTGATATTCATTGTGCATGGAAAAATTACAAACACTTTCAACGCATTTCGTCAAACTATAATGGTCATTTCCTTACCATGGGGTGCAGGAGACTGTTAAAAAATACATATATATTTGTATTTGAAAGGTCTCAAAAAGCATAATGTAATAAAAACTCATTGGATGAGCTTAAAGGATATGATAGATTTAACAAACGTAGTCACCCTCCAGCAGAAAGTCAGATCACAGCAGCCAAAAAGATGAATTTGGAGAATTGTAGGAGACTGAGAACAATAGAAGGTTGAGTTAGGAATGCATACATGAATAGAATATATATTTTTTTCAAACCAGTTTAGTGTCACTTTAAGGGGTGTCACCAATGTAATGGGGTTCACTTGTGAGAAATAGGAGGAGGGGCAGTGACACAAAGTTTACAGAACCCCTGCCTCTTAAAGGGGATGTCACTCCCATTGTAGTATGGAGCTGTATATAAAAGCAGAATCTTGTGTAACATGCATTGCAAGTCTTTGTACTACAGATCTTCTGGCAGGTAAACCGCTACCTGTGTATATACACTTACCCCCACTTTATTAGGTACACCTGTTCAATTGCTTGGTAACACAAATTGCTAATCAGCCAATCACATGGCAGCAACTCAATGCATTTAGGCATCTAGACATGGTGAAGACGATTTGCTGAAGTTCAAACCGAGCATCAGAATGGGGAAGAAAGGGGATTTAAGTGACTTTGAGCGTGGCATGGTTGTTGGTGCCAGACGGGCTGGTCAGAGTATTTCAAAAACCGCTGATCTACTGGAATTTTCATGCACAACCATCTCTCGAGTTTACGGAGAAAAAAAGAGAAAATATCCAGTGAGCGGCGGTTGTATGGAGGAAAATGCCTTATTGATGTCAGAGATCAGAGGAGAATGGGCAGACTGATTCCAGATGATAGAAAGGCAACAGTAACTCAAATAACCACTCGTTACATCCAAGGAATACCATCTCTGAATGCACAACACATCAAACCTTGAAGCAGATGGGCTACAGCAGCAGAAAACCACACCGGGTGCCACTCCTGTCAGCTAAGAACAGGAAACTGAAGCTACAATTGGCACAGGATCACCAAAATCGGACAATAGAAGATTGGAAAAACATTGCCTGGTCTGATGAGTCTCCATTTCAGCTGCGACATTCAGATGGTGGGGACAGAATTTGGTGTAAACAACATGAAAGCATGGATCCACCCTGCCTTGTATCAATGGTTCAGACTGGTGGTGGTGGTGTAATGGTGTGGGGGATATTTTTTTGGCACACTTTGGGCCTCTTAGTACCAACTGAGCATCGTTTAACTACTTCAATACTGGGCACTTAAACCCCCTTCCTTCCCGGACCAATTTTCAGCTTTCAGCGCTGTTGCAGTTTGAATGACAATTGCGCGGTCATGCGACACTGAACCCATATGACATTTTTATCATTTTTTTCACACAAATAGAGCTTTCTTTTGGTGGTATTTAATCACCCCTGTGTTTTTTATTTTTTGCGCTATAAATTAAAAAAAGACTGAAATTTTCAAAAACAATGCATTTTTCTTCGTTTCTGTTATAAAATTTTGCAAATAAGTAATTTCTCTTCATAAATTTTGACTAAAAATGATACTGCTACATTTCTTTGGTAAAAATAACCCAAATCGGAATTTATTTGGTGTGGGCGGACAGACATATGTTTTGGGGACTGTGACAGATGTGACGGGGCCAGACAGATGTTTTGTGTATGGTGACAGATGTGACGGGGACAGACAGATGTTTTGTGCATGGTGACAGATGTGACGGGGACAGACAGATGTTTTGTGTATGGTGACAGATGTGATGGGGGACATACAGATGTTTTGGGGACTGTTTTATGGGGACACTTATGTGTATGGTACTAATGTCCTAGGTCGACTCGTCTCTAGCCCTATACCCGCGACACTAACCGGGAGGGCTAGTACACTGCCGACACAGGTTAGTGTCGACAGTGTAACATTTGTCTTTGCTTGCAGAGACACTGTCAAGAGGGGGGCGTGACTCGAGTCACTCTCGAGTCACACCCCCCCCCCCCCCCCTCCCCCCTTAGACGTCGATACGCTGTCGAGAGACGTACTACTACTAAAGTACGTCTTTCGACAGTGTCTAGCGGGGGGTGTGTCACGTGGTTCGTGTGACTATGGGGACAGGGGTATGTGTATTCACAGGGGTATTTTGTCAGGGGTTTTGTAGACAT
>BLSH010145122.1:135736-157343 GCA_018402905.1 Glandirana rugosa | reverse complement strand
ATCATGCAGAGAGCTGTCATATTGCTGCAGATTCACCCCTCCCCCCCCCCCGCACTGAGCTCTCACTGAGCTCGGCGGGGGGAGAACTGTCACAGAGACGTTCGTCTCTGTTTACAATGTGACGGCTGTGATTGGACACAGCCGTCACATGATCGGGAGGGCCAATCACAGCGCCCATATCCCGATCTCTGCTCAGCTGGATCCTGTAATCATAATGATCACAGGATCCAGCCGCAGCGCGCCGCGTGGCCGCGCTGCGAGCTCCCGTTCTGCAGGACGTGTATACACGTCCTGTCAGAACGGGGAAGCTCCCACCCGGCCGTATATATACAATGGCCGGGTGGGAGGTGGTTAAACACCACAACCTACATGAGTATTGTTGCTGACCATGTCCATCCCTTTATGACTGCAGTGTCCCCATCTTCTGATGGCTCCTTCCAGCAGGATAATGCACTATGTCACAAAGCTCCAATCATCTCACCACTGGACAATGAGGTCACTGCACTCCAATGGCCTTCACACTTCCCACATCTCATCCAATAGAGACCCTTTGGGATGTGGTGGAACTGGGTGATGTTATCATGTCACTATGGACCAAAATCTCTAAGGAATGTTTCCAACACCTTGTAGAATCTATGCCACGAAGAATACAGGCAGGTCTGAAGGTAAAAGGGGGTCCAACCCAGACTGTTTGGCAGAAGCCACCCTTTAAATTGTCCCCTTCCATGGAAATAGCCCATTACTTAATTTTTGGTGGCCCATTTCAAAGCAATGTATTTCAGTGTTCAGATCTAACTTCAAGGTTGTCAACTGCCCCTAAATATCCAGGCAAACAACAAAATACACAGTTTTACTTATTTCAGGTACTTATATAGCGCCGTCAATTTACTCAGTGCTTTACAAATATATTGTACATTTACATCAGTCCCTACCCTCAAGGAGCTTACAATCTAAGGTCCTTAACTCACATTTATACACATACTAGGGCCAATTTAGACAGGAGCCAATTAACCTACCAGCATGTCTTTGGAGTGTGGGAGGAAACCGGAGTACCCGGAGGAAACCCACGCAGGCACAGGGAGAACATGCAAACTCCAGGCAGGTAGTGTCGTGGTTGGGATTCAAACCAGCGACCCTTTTGCTTCCAGGCAAAAGTGCTATCCGCTACACCACTGTACCGCCCATTCAGATTTACTATAATGTAATTTTGTCCAGCCAATCCTGAGATGCACACAGCCCAGCCACACAGCAGAGCTTGCCTGGTGATCTTATTTTTTAAGTTACCAAAAATAAATACCGCTTGGTCATCTCCCTGCCCCCACCCCGTGGGTGGCCAATGAAGGAGCAGCAGATGACTGTTGAGCTCATCTCTCTACTCACTCTGATTTCTCCTTTTGTCCGCATGTTTCCATCACATGTTGACTGCAGCCAACCTGTCTGCTTGCTAGTGCTTCTCTTCCCTTTTTCAGTCTAAGCTCTGCTGTACTGGGGGTTACAAGAGGCCACAGGAAGTCATATTAAGCTACTTACTGTAACCGCTTTTAAAAAATAAGTTTAATGATTTCTTTTTAATGAATACAAAACAGCATTACTTGGTGTTTTCTTTATTTCTGCCCAGAGTTCAACATTAATAACAGGCACGTCCTTATTTTAATTACAATCTTGTGGTTCCACTCCAGCAGTTTCCTCAGTCTGCATTTCCTTGACAATTAAACATCAGCTTTGGGCTGTGTGCCAATACAGAACGAGATCGCTTACCTCAACAATCCATTAGACTTGCATGGTATCAGGCAGGCTGGTGCACTGCACTAAGGAACTCGTACAATGGGATTGTAACTTATGATCGGCTTAAAGCAGTATTAACCCCAAAAACAAAAAATATTGCAGCTTACCAATCCTTAGCCTCTTCACGACCATGCCATAGCCGAATGACAGCTACAGCGTGGTCGCACGGTGCCGGGAGGAAATACGACGTCCTCCCATGATCGCGATTCCCACGCAACCCCCGCAGCGCACATCGACAGTGATCTGTGACTCCGGACACAGCTGATCACAGATCGAGGTAAAGAGCCAATCACAGCTGATCACAGATCAAGGTAAAGAGCCAATCACAGCTGATCACAGATCAAGGTAAAGAGCCAATCACAGCTGATCACAGATAAAAGTAAAGAGCCAATCACAGCTGATCACAGATCGAGGTAAAGAGCCAATCACAGCTGATCACAGATCAAGGTAAAGAGCCAATCACAGCTGATCACAGATAAAAGTAAAGAGCCAATCACAGCTGATCACAGATCAAGGTAAAGAGCCAATCACAGTTGATCACAGATCAAGGTAAAGAGCCAATCACAGCTGATCACAGATAAAGGTAAAGAGCCAATCACAGCTGATCACAGTGTAAACAGGATTTGCTGGTTATCGGCATTCCCTTCTCATGCAGACAGCTTGTGAGGAGAGGAGAGCCGATAAGCGGCAATCCACATAGGGGACATCTACACTAATAATCAGGGCACTGGTCATCAGTGTCCTGATTATCAGTGCAGCCTCAACACTGCTCACCAGTGCTGCCAATTAGTGCCCATTAGTGCTGCCAATTAATGCCCACCAGTGCTGCCTGTCAGTGCCCATCAGTGCTGCCTGTCAGTGCCACCTATCATTGTCACCTATAAGTACCCATCAGTGCTGCCTATCAGTGCCTATCAGTGCGGCATATCAGTGCCGATTATCAGTGCCCATCAATTAGGGTTGCCACCTCATCCCTTTAAACCCGAACACATATGAATTACACAGGTCCTGTGGCTGATTAAGGTGGTAATTAAACTCACTTGGTGCCTTATCTGCATTCAGTTTGCCTCAGAACCTGTGTAATTAATGTGTGCTCGGGTTTAAAGGGATGAGGTGGCAACCCTACCATCAATGCTGCATATTGGTACAGCCTCATCAGTGCTGTCTCATCAGGGCCGCCTCATCAATGCCACCTCATTAGTGCCCATCAGTGCTGCCTCATTAGTGCCCATCAGTGCATCCTATCAGTGCCCATCAATGCTGCATATCAGCGCAGCCTCATCAGTGCCCATCAGTGCAGCCTCATCAGCGCTCAAAAATAAAAAAAACCCAGTGGCAATTAAATACCACCAAAAGACAGGTGAAAAATGATAAAAATTTTGTTTGGGTACAGTGTAGCATGAGCGCGCAATTGTCATTCAAAGTGCTACAGCGCTGAAAGCTGAAAATTGATCTTTATGGACCATGCTTTGTGCACTGGTGCACAGTCATGTTGGAACAGGAAGGGGCCATCCCCAAACTGTTCCCACAAAGTTAGGAACATGAAATTGTCCAAAATGTCTTGGCGTGCTGACGCCTTAAGAGTTCCCTTAACTGGAGCTAAGGGGCCAAGCCCAACCCCTGAGAAACAACCCCACACCATAATCCCCCCTTCCACCAAATGATTTGGATCAGTGCACAAAGCAAGGTCCATAAAGACATGGATGAGTGAGTTTGGGGTGGAGGAACTTGACTGGCCTGTACAGAGTCCTGACCTCAACCCGATAGAACACCTTTGGGATGAATTAGAGCAGAGACTGCGAGCCAGGCCTTCTCGTCCACATCAGTACTTGACCCCACAATGTGCTTCTGGAAGAATGGTCAAACATTCCCATAGACACTCCTAAACCTTGTGGACAGCCTTCCCAGAAGAGTTGAAGCTGTTATAGCTGCAAAGGGTGGGCCAACTCAATATTGAACCCTATGGACTAAGACTGGGATGCCATTAACCACTTCAGCCCCGGAAGGATTTCCAGCTTTAGGACCGGAGCCCTTTTTGCGATTCGGCGCTGCGTCGCTTTAACTGACAATTGCGCGGTCGTGCGACGTTGTACCCAAACAAAATGTGCGTCCTTTTTTTCCCACAAATAGAGCTTTCTTTTGGTGGTATTTGATCACCGCTGCGTCATTTCTGATCGCCGCTATAAACAAATTTAAGAGCGACAATTTTGCAAAAAAACCCAAATTTCTTACTTTTTGCTAAAATACAAATCCAAAAAAAAAATATAAAAGAACATTTTTTTTCACCGTTTTTGGCCGATTTATATTCTTCCTCATATTTGCGATAAAAAAAATCGCAATCAGCGTTTATTGATTGGTTTGCGCAAAAGTGGTCGCGTTTACGGATGATGAGAATTAATTTTTGGGGTTTTTATTTTTTTTTTTTTTACTAGTAATGGCGGCAATCTGCGATTTTTTGCAGTACTGCGATATTTCAGCGGACATGTCGGACCATTTTGACACTTTTTTGGGACCATTGGCATTTATACAGCGATCAGTGCTATAAAAATGCACTGATTACTGTGTAAATGCCATTGGCAGTGAAGGGGTTAACCTGCAGGGGGCGCTCTAAGGGTTAACTATGTTCCCTGGGCGTGTTCTAACTGTATGGGGACTGCCTATCTGGGGAAGGGAAGTGGTCACAGCCTTCACGTAAAGGAAGGCTGTGATCACAGCCCTTCCCCCTCACACAGAGCGGAGGTCCGTGTTTACATACACGGACCTCCGCTCCTTCGCTCCGGGGGGGCCATCGTGGGTAGCCGGCGGCAATCGAAGCCGCCGCACCCGCTCCCTGGCCCTCCCCGAACACAGTGAGCGCGCGGGCGTGCCTCCGGCGGCGCTCGCGCGCTCACTAAGCACGCTCCGGCAGCCGCCGTCGTATGACGGCGTTTTGCGGGAACGAACCACTTTGCCGCCGTCAGATGCCGATCGGCGGTCGGCAAGTGGTTAAAGTTCATGTGTGTGTAAAGGCAGGCGTCCCAATACTTTTGGCAATATGTATTTTCAGTTGGCCATCTTCAGGCATGAATCCTGAAGAAGGAAATACAGCGAAACGTGTTGATTTCACATGCATATATCTTATACAATCATCTGTTTGACTTTACTTTTCCTATGTACTTGATTTTAATAACATTCATGACATAATCCTCTCCTCCATAAAGGAAAATATTGCTGTTTGGCACATGCGTTTTTAAGATGGTGCCACAGTGAGGATTTATCTATGTCTCTGCTCTGCTCACACTTTATTTTGAGTTTGTATTAAACCCAAATATTACCTTTTAAACGTAACATCCTCACTGTGCTGTACACAGCCTGTGCAGAGAGAAGAGCTGTGGGAGGGACTCAGCAGGCCCCACCCACTACAGGCTGCCTGCAGAAAATAACAGGAGGGGGCGGAGACAAGACCAGTCACCTGCACAAGGAGAGAGAGCAGCAGTGAGCGGTCTTTACTATAAAGGGAAAATCTCACACTGGACTACTGCAGAGATCTGGAAGAAATTCACAAAGCACGCAGAGATTCAAGGAAGAACACACATGATGAATGAATTTTGACAATATTTCCTTATTCCGGAGTTCACCTTTAACCACTTGCCGACCGCCCTTTTGCAGTTTTATATAGATAGTATACTTTTGTATAGATGCATGATCCTGCACTTCCAGGTAGCGGGTAGGAATGCGCACTGCCGACGGCTCGCTCCTGCTGTGCACCCGCCGACCGTTCGGGACACAGGCAGAACAGCAGTCTGCATATGTAAACAAGGATGATTGCCGTTCTGAGGGAAGGCATGGATCCTGTGTTCCTGCAAATAAAACTGTAATAAAACACTAAGCAAGGCACACAGTTAACCCTTTGATCGCCCCTGATGTTAACCCTTTCCCTGCCAGTGTCATTAGTACAGTGACAGTGCATATTTTTAGCATTGATCACTGTATTAGTGTCACTGGTCTCCAAGAAGTGTCACTTAGTGTCTGGTTTGTCCACCACAATATCGCAGTCCTGCTATAAGTCGCTGATTGCCGCCATTACTAGTAAAAAAATCTATCCCATAATTTGTAGACGCTGTAACTTTTGCGCAAACCAATTAATATATTGAATTTTTTTTTTTATACCAAACATATATAGCAGAACATATTTTGGCCTAAATTGATAAAGAAATCCATTTTTTTTATTGGATGTGTCTTATAGCAGAAAGAAATAAAATTGACAGTGTTTTTTTGTTTACAGCGCAAAAAGCAGAGGTGATCAAATACCACCAAGAAAAGGTTCTATTTAAGGGGAAAAAAGGACATAAATGTTATTTGGGTACAGTGCCGCACGACCGCGCAATTGTCAGTTAAAGCAACGCAGTGCCATATCGCAAAAAATGGCCTGGTCATGAAGGGGGCGGGGGTAAATCTCCTGGAGCTGAAGTGGTTAAATAGCGCTGGCAGATTCCAACCTACAGAACCCATTGTCCCTGCCCCAGAGGAGCTTACAATCCAACCGCAGTTGCAAGGGAACGCACTGGAGCCAGTTTTGTAGGGATGTCAATTGATCTACCTGTGCGCTCTTGGACTGTAGGAGGAAACGCACATAAACCTGAGGACAACATACAAACTCCATGCAGACATAGAGAGGGTGGTTTTCCTTTGCTGCTGCTGTCATCAATCGTTTTGCTAGGACAGCTGTCTTAGAATGATAGAAGGAAGTAGCACATCCCTCTCCAATGCTCGGAATAGAAAGAGTTACTTCTCTGGTGGAGAATGTCTATAAACAGATATTCCCACGCTGCAGATTTGGGCAGGCGGGGAGTGATGAAGTGGGAGAGGGGCTGCAGACTGTTCTGTGCAGGAAAAGAGTTCAGAACCGAGGAACCCTCAACCTCACGATGGAGAACAGGAAATGTATCTGAATTGCCCCTTCAAGCGATAAGCCGATCGATTTGCATGGACTTCAAACCAGATTTTATTTTTTTTTTTTGGTGAACGAATATTTGCTATGTACCCCAGTCCTGCTGGGCGAAGCTTTCCTTACACTGAGATATCACCTTCGTGCCCATTCTTTATCAAACACTGGTAAGATGAAAGATGCTCTCTGAAAAGTGATCTACAGTGGATCACTTTTCAGAGGGGTGGCTATGTTAGCCGAACATGTGGACAAATAGACATTTGTGTGACGGAAAAAAATGTTTAATTTTGTTTCGATTCGTTAATCTAGTTATTTTGTTTAGTTAAATTTGTTCGATTCTTTGAATTCGTATTCAGAATTTTTCGAATTTACAGATTTTTTTTTTATTCAAAGCGTTCAAATCGATGAATTTTTAAATCGGTTGAAATGAAAATGTTATATTTTTCAGACTCGAATACAGCAATGTGAACAAACAAAAGAAAATCTTCATCAAATGATTACAATGATCCTTTAACCGCTCGCCGACCGTGTCGCGTACATTTACGGCTGCAATGTGGCAGCGTCCCGCGAATCGCCGTCTATAAAGAGCGGTTCACTCTCGTGCCCGCCGCACTCTGCAGGAATGTGGCCGCGGCTCAGGCGGACTCGATCTCCGCCGACGAGCCGCGATTGCGTAGCAGGGAGGAAGAACGGGGAACCGCTGATGTAAACCCGTCAGTGGGCATGTAAGAGATCTACTGATCCCTGTCACTGGGATCAGTTAGATCTCTGGTGCCCCTGGCAGCCCTGCCCCTCACAGTTAGAACACATACAGGGAACACAGTTAACCCCTAGATCTCCCCCTGCAGGTTAACCCCTTCACTGCGAATGACATTTATGCAGTAATCAGTGGACATTTAATTTCTGATCGCTGTATAAATGTCATTGGTCCCAAAAAAGTGTAAAAAATGTCCGACATGTCCGCCCCAATACAAAAATTGCAGATCACCGCCATTACTAGTAAAAAAAAAAAAAATTGTAAAAACGCCAGAAATGAATTCTCATGGTTTGTAAACCTGGCAACTTTTGCGCAAACCAATCAATAAATGCAGATTGCGATTTTTTTCTACCAAAAATATGAGGAAGAATAAAAATCGGCCAAAACCGATGAATAAATTTGTTTTTTTATATATTTTTTTGGGATATGTATTTTAGTAAAAAGTAAGAAATATAAAAAATTGTCGCTCCTTTTTTGTTAATAGCGGTGATCAGAAATGACGCAGAGGGGATCAAATACCACCAAAAGAAAGCTCTATTAGTGGGAAAAAAGGATGCAAGTTTAGTTTGGGTACAACGTCGCACGACCGCGCAATTGTCAGTTAAAGCGACGCAGTGCCGAATTGCAAAAAGGGTTGACAACCACTTTAAAGAGTTAGATTAAGAATCAGACCTCACCCAGCATCCATCAACAGGAAAGTCCATCCATTGGGAGCAAAACAGGGTGGCAGGCCGGTCTGATCCTGCAAAAGAGTCAAAGAGAAAGGAACACATTCTGCAACCTTCACAGCAGTCCATATGGCCATTTCAGTGGTGAGCTGTAAACTCCAACAGTCCTTCATGCATAGAAATGTGAGTCAGGCAGTCTCTTCCTACCTCCCCCTTTCTCCCTGATGGAGACAGAGTGGCTCCTGGCAGGCCGTCCAGCTTTCACAACCACCACTCTGTCTTTGTACATTGCCCTCCCCAGCCGCCATTCCTTCTGAATGTCTTAAAACCCGGGCCCAAGTCTCCTCACACTCTGGCATCCGCAATGGCTTACTGATGTGCAAAATACTCCCACACTAGGTCATCCTCCCACTCTTGCCGGGTAGTCCAGACCCCACTCCAAAGCAGCTCTGTGCTGAACTTCCTGCTGGAATCTGGAAAAGCTGGGCAGATCTCTGGGATTTCCTTTTTCTGGCAAGACACAAGTGTTGGGGGACCTCTTAACTCACTGCCTGTATTCAGCTGCTCTAGTCTGGGTGGTGGAAGGTCTGCGGTAAAAAAAAGTTGTCTGTTGCTAATAAGGGTTCCTGCAGGTTTTCAGCTCCCTCAGCAAAGTCTGACACATCTCCTCCCTCGGACTGGACCTCCAGGACCTGAGAGTCTCCCGTCTCCCATTCCTCTTCCAAGCTGCTGCTGTGAGATGATCACTATGCTATCTTCTCCGGGGACCCAAACTCGGCTAACAGTCGGGGGGAATCCTAATCTGTGGCCCTGTCCTCGCCTTCCTCTTCTGGCTCACCCGAGGGCGCTTCTCCCTCCAACACTGGCTCCTTCCAGGTGGCGCTGGCAAGGGACATTATCTGGTTCCTGTTGGGCAGCACTTACAGTCACCAGGTTCCTAACCAGGCCGCAGGTCACGACAGACTCCTCTTCATTTATGTCGCTGGTGTTCGCAGGGGAGTTACCTGGCTCAGACTCCATCCCGCCAATGATCCTAGGCCCGCTCCGGCCTTCCGGGACTTCCGCGGCTGCACGCATACCTCCCAACTTTTGGGAGTGAGGGACACCTATTAGCAAATGAATGTAGGCATAGGACACACCCCCTGCCACGTCCCCCTTAAAGGAGAATTATATAGAAAAATGATTAGTTAAACCCACAAGTTCGTTATTTTTATCACTACTTTTCCTTTATATTGGCTTTTGAAATTTACAAATGCAGCAATTTAGTAATTGGGTGAAAGATTTAACACTGGGAAAAGGAACAGTTAAATACTACATTTCATATACAACTATATAGATCAGACCAAAATGAGGGACAAATGATGAGGAATGAGGGACATTGTTCCAAATCAGGGACAGTCCCTTGAAATCAGGGACAGTTGGGAGGTATGGCTGAACGTGACACAGTCCAGACTGCAGGTCCACATTGTAGTACTGTAGCTCCTGCTGGCTGGATGCAAGCCGTGTGTGTGGTTCACCACACTGACCGCACCGAATCCATGCACTGAACACCGCTGACGGTATCCGAAATTCTGAACACAGCAGGCCCAGTCGTTCCGTCCCCTCAATCAAGCCAAGCGTGAATCTCCCGCGATGCTCCAATTGGACACCGGTGTCCACCAGTGTCCGCTCCTGCAGATCAGGCAATCAGGTCAGTGCTGGAAACACGCGAGCTATTCTGACTCCTAACTGTTGTAATGGCGACTTATCCCTTGTTGAGACCTCTATGCCTGGCCTGTATAAGCAGATATGATCACCGCAGACAGTTCTTATCAGATAGTGACTCACCAATTACCGATTTCTTCCACGAGCGTTTATTCATTGGAATAGCAGGTACAGCATACAACAAATGTGACAGATGGTCGAAAGATGGTAACTGCAGGTCAAAACATAGTAATGTGTCCTAGGATGCGAGTAGATTGAGTGAGGCCTTCTAGCGTGTGGCCATATTCTTTACCTCGTGAGAGAGAGGACACAGGAAGAGGAAATAGTATAGTAGAGTGGACCCGGAACAGGAAGTTACAGAGTAGAGTGAACTAGGAAGAGGAAATAGCTCACAGAGGATGGGAGGTACACACTTAGAAAATACAATAGAAAGGTGTAATATCCAAAAGAACCACAAGATGGCATTGTAATAACCAACTATAAAAACATTACTATAGCTGCATATTTATGTTACATGGAAATCATGTAACAGAACACGAGCACACTCTGCCATCCTGCTCCTCTCCCTGGTGGTGTCTGCTAACAGGGAACGCTGAGTCTCCTCTAAGGTGTGGCACCACCCTCTCGCTTCCAGACAGGCTGGCGTATGCAAAACTGATAGGCAGGCCCCTCCCTCGGCTTGCTGCTGTAACCCCTTGTTAGATGAACTGAAGATGGTGGGCATGCTGGAACTAGCAGGACTTGTCCGGGCATGTCGCTCGGCACTGATTGTGCCCGAGCAACTGAGCAGATGACTGCTGACTTTTCCAGTGGTTGCCAATAGCAACAATAAAGTTTTTCGGCCCGTGTCTCACTGAAGGGGGCATTATTAGCACAGTCCCACTCGCAGGCTTACCCCGATCACCCTGGGCAACAGTAGACATCTCCAGGCAAACCTTACTGTTTGAAGCAGGAGATTGAAGCAAAAGTTCAGGAAGTCCAACAATAGCAGATCGCTGGTTATATTTGTGATCCATAGGCACGATCGCCCGCCATGGTATCCATGGGTGACAGCACGTGGTAAAGCAGTTCCTGAATTGCAGGACTTAGCACAAGTGTCTGTCGCAACCGTGTTTGGGGCAACTGGGCAAGCAGGCAGCTATTATTCGACAGGCAGCTCCCGCTGGTTGCTATGGGCAATGGCACTTGTTGCTGTAGTACTGAATAGTAGCTTTGGGGGAACAAAGCACAGTTCCCCGGCTCGGTCAACTCCGGTTGCTAAGGGCAAAGGCTGGCAGGTTACCCGTGAATGGAAGACCCCGAAAACAAGCCCACAAATGTAACAACCAGGCAAACAGTTCTCATTCACCCTCAGGCAGAAAACCAGTCCTTGAACTCTGTTTGTATTTTTATTGAGGGAATTTAACTTGAATGGGGATGGGATATTCATGAGAAGCTCAACTGATTGCATAAAAATATATGGGACCAACTATATACACCTCCGGTATATACACCTCCACACTTCAGCTCCAGCAAAACACTTGCTTGCAGACTATCTCTCCTTAACACCTCTAGCACATCACTTGCTTGTTCTTCCAGGGCCAGCTAGCCCTGAGATTTAGACCTGATACTGGCTCAGCCAGGCCTTAGCAAATGCCCTTTGCAGGCAGGGGCCGCAAGCCCCTTGGGTGTAGCAAAAAGTAAGTAGGTAGTCCTGGTGCTAGCTGCCCACGTGGCTACTGAGCCCAGTACTACATCTTCAGGCCCTGCCAGCCCTCCTGGCTGCAGCTGCCTCTCTCCACTGCCTGTGTCTCCACAGTCCACTCCACTAGCTCTGAACCCACCAAAGACTGCAATCTCCCAGTCCTCTGAGGCATGCCTCCCCCAGTCTTCTCCTGACTGTGTGTCTCTCACCAGCCCTCCTGGCTGCGACCTGTTGTTCCTCCCTGGAGACTTGCCCAGCAGTGCTCTCTCCTGCTGTTCTCTCTTGCTCCTCCTACACCTCCTGTCCAGGACACCTCCATGTGTTCTTATAAGGTCCTGTCCGCACCCGAGTCCAGGCCCAAGGTCACCTCCCCCCCCAGACTGGGGAGCTCCCTCCAAGGCCACGACTGCCTAGCACTCCATCTCCAGCTTCCTCCCAAACAACTCCTCCCCAGCTGGGATGACCCTGGGTATTTAAGGAGGCCTGCCCCCTGACAATCCAAGTTGGGGATTGACAGGGCTCCTTAGAATACCTCAGACAGCTCCACCTCTCCTCTCCTCCTTCCTTCCTTTCCAGAAAACTATAGAAGATTCTGGAAAGAAGTGGGAGGTATTGGTGATGCTGCCTGTGAGTCACCCAGCTCCTGCCTGAGTCACTCCCAACCCAGATCAAAGCACCTACTCTAACAAAAAACTTTCTGCCATAGCAACCTCGTAACACTAGAGGGTGCTACACTTAATTAAATTTTGACCAGACTTCTGCTCTAATTTCTGCCAATAACCTTTTTACACTTTTTACCACTCATACTGTGAAGAACCTCTTCTCATAATTATTGGAACCTTCTTTTCTCTATAAGCAACTGTTGCCCCCCCCTGTTGTATTCTGCCTATGCATACTCTGCATGCTGGATCTGCACCACCTTGTGTGTCTCCTGCAGCGATCACCGAGTTTCATGTCCCCCATCTTGCAATTCGGCCTCTATATTGGAGCCTGCTGTAGCGCAGAGTTAGCTTATGGACCAGACCTGGGGAGTCATAAGAGCAAGGCCTTGCATCATTAGAAGTGTGGGTGGTTCCTGTGGTGTGTGCCTATGTGGCAAAGTGAATCCAAAATACAGAGTAATACCAATGATCAAGTAACATGTGTCAAAGGAGAACACCAGTGACTAGTGAGGAATGGGTTATGCTCTGCATCCGCATCCTGAAACGCTAAATGATACTGAGAATGAGAGAGGAGGTTACAGTGTCCGTTGATCCCTGACATGAAAAGGTTAATGCCATAGGAAGTGTGGAGAACTACTTTAATGGCTAGTTGTTTATAACCGGCCCTCTAGGGGGCGAACTCCCACTCCCCTCCCCAACAAGGACTTCCAGTCCAGTACCTGACCTCATAATGCTTTTTTGGCTAAATGGGCAAAAATGACCACACACTCCAAAATCTGGTGAAATGCCTACCCATAGATGGAGTCTGGTATACAGTGGGGAAAATAATTATTTGATTTCTTGCAGATTTTGTGAATGTGCCCACGTAGAAATGAAGGGTCTATAATTTGTATTATGTATTTTAAATGATAGAGACAAAATATCAATCAAAAATCCAGAAAAAATAAAAAACATAAAACACATGCAATAAATTAAGTTTCAGTTCAGTGAGTAAAATAAGTATTTGAACCCCAAGCAAAACATGACTTAGTACTTGGTGGAAAAACCCTTGTAGGCAAGCACAGAGGTAAGACGTTTGTTGTAGTTGGTGAACAGGATTGTACAAATTTCAGGAGGGATTTTGGTCCACTCTTCTTTACAGATCTTCTCTATATCCATACATTTTCTATAGGATTAAGGTTTAGAGGCTGACTAGGCCAGTGGTTCTTAACCTCAGTCCTCAAGTACCCCCAACAGGCCATATTTGCAGGCTTTCCTTTATCTTGCATAGATGCTTTAAATCAGAGTCAATGGCTTGGTATTTTGGACAGTTATTTTATCTAAGAGAAATTCCCAAAACATGGCCTGTTGGGACTACTTGAGGACTGAGGTTGAGAACCACTGGACTAGGCCACTCCATGACCTTAATATGCTTCTTCTTGAACCACTCCTTTGTTGCCTTGGTGGTATGTTTTGGGTCATTGTCATGTTGGAAGACCCATCCATGACCCATCTTCAGTGTTCTGGCTGAGGGAAGAAGGTTCTCATCCAAGATTTTACAATATATACCCCAGGTCCATTGGCCCCTCAATGTGCCAAAGTCGGACTCTACCTTTAGCAGAGAAACAGCCCCAAAGCATAATGTTTCCACCTCCGTGCTTGGCTGTAGGGATGGTGTTCTTAGGGTCATAGTCAGCATTTTTCTTCCTCAAAACATGGCGAGTCGAGTTGATGCCAAAGAGCTGAATTTTGGTCCTCATCTGAGCACAGCACTTTCTCCCAATCCTTCTTTAAATCATTTAGATGTTCATTGTCATGACTGTACAAGTGCCTTCTTGAGGAGGGGGACTCGCCGTGTTTGGTGGAAAAAAAATGCTGACTATGACCCTAAGAACAAGTGTAAAACAATCAGCGCAACCTTTACTCGAATAATAAATAAATATGTAACTCCAACTGTACAAATTGACAATAACGTTTCAAATAAAATACAAATAAATGAAGTGCCTAATCTTAAGGCGAACTGCTGCCCACACTCTTCAGTACACCCCAGTTCAAATAATTTAAATTAAAATATAACAGTGCAGAGCAATTCATTCATATAACATAGTAAATAACCCTTATACCCTGTAAAGAATAATAACAAACACCTAATGAATTGTAAAAGTCTCTTTTCCTCTCTTGGATATATATGCGTTTCACATCACTGTGCATAGAATTGGTGACCAATAAAACAATCTTCCCAACTGTGTTCAGTGAACCTCCACCTCTATATGAAGTGCCCACTCACCTCCTGTATCAGATCCCACTACAGAGTCTAATATGCCTTATGCCAGGGGTAGGCAACCTGCAGCCCTCCAGCTGTTGCAGAACTACAAGTACCATCATGCCTCTGGGAATAATTGTAACTGCCAGCCTTGCAATGCCTCATGGGAAATGTAGTTCCACAACAGCTGGAGGGCCACAGGTTGCCTACCTCTGCCTTATGCACCCCTCCTTTGCATGACTCTGTATCTTTCTTCTCCTGGATCCAATTATGAGTGGTCAGAGTATAGTTTTACTCATCCTCCATAGAACATGCCATGGAACACAAATGCCTGAGAACCATAGTGCTCTCCGTATAACATTTTGTTCACTTAAAATGTTAGTAAACCCTCCTATCATTTTCAGCCAAGGAAGCTGCCATCTTGGCCTCTGTTTAATCTACAACTGCCATGATGCTGCACATGTGATCAGCTATGACACCAGCCATTGGATGGTTTGACAGTTTGGTTTAGAGCACAACCAATGGGAGTGTTACATTTCCGGCACATGCCGGAAATGTGACTGGTTTTTAACCTGTTAAATGCATGGGTTTACTACCGCTTTAAAAACAGGGGATAAACACACTTACAAAAAGAATAAAGAACAAGCTTTACAAATCCTCAGTTCATCGCTGATGCTTGAATCACATTGGTATGACGTCATGGGCTCGGCTCCTCCCACCTATACGCGTTACACTCTCCTATTGGGCTGAGGAAGCGGCCTAGCCAGTCTCGAGACCTTAATCCTGTCGAAAAAATTTATAGAGGGAGCTGAAACTTTGAGTTGCCAAGTGACAGCCAAGAAACCTTAAGGGTTTAAAGAAGATCTGTAAAGAAGAGTGGACCAAAATCCTTCCTGAGATCTACCCTATAAAACTATAATCACAAATAAAATTGAAAAACATACCCGACTAAAAGAATTCAAACCCACAACCCTATGGAAATCCCCTCGTTGGTGTGGCAATTCCTTACTGATCCAAATTTTCCAAAGAAAAAGGGCATCTCCCTATTGTACGAAATATTGTCTACCCATCCAGATGAGGGTAAAAATGCCCACATGATTAAATGGGAAAACGATTTAGTCCAGGAATTTATATGGGACCAATGGAAGAAATCTATACAGATTTCCACAAAATCATCCTCATGTATAGAGCATTGGGACTATGTGCAAAAAATAAGGAACAGGTGGTATCTGACACCATATAGATTATCCAAAATATACCCTAATACATCTAAACTATGTTGGAGATGCAAGGAAAAAACAGGCAATCTTCTGCATATTTTATGGAGCTGCAAAAATTTAATAAGCTTCTGGAATGCAATAGCCTCATTCATAGTAGAAATAATGGGAAACCAAACTAAAATTACACCAGCAGTAGCACTGTTGGGAATGAACCTGGACATATATCCTACAATCTATAGAACAATAGTTTTTCATATATTAGTTGCAGCCAGACTCACAATTACCAGCCTATGGAAATCAATAGACGCACCCAACTTATCAACAGTCATAGCTAGATTAAATATACAGGCCCAGTACGAAATGATGTTGGCATACAAAAATCACTCCATCATACCATTTAAAAAGAAATGGGCTAAAAGGATATCTCACCATAGAGCTTCACATCACTTAAAGTTATGTAGTACATAAGCAATTACCTAAGTTTGATATTTTAAGAAGCTTGATATAAATGCGGTTTAGTTCTGGAATTGATCATTTTTTCTTGTTTTTTTTTCTTTGTTTCTTCCATTTCTGTTAACCAGTTCAGATCCGCGCTATAGCAGAAAGATGGCTACAGCGCAGATCTCAATTGCCCAGAGGACGTCCATGGACGTCCACCCCTTTGCGCGCTCCCCGCGCGCACTCACAGCCTGCGGTGGCGCGCTCACGCAGCTGCCGAACGGTGCGTGGGCGTGCCCACGGGTCGTGTGGACTCGATGTCTGCCAGAGACCCGCGATCACCTGTTAGAGCTGCAGAACGGGAAACCGCCGATGTAAACACAGCGGTTCTCCGTTCTCCGTGTGATCAGTTAGATCTGTTATGTCCAGGCCAGCCCCGCCCCCCCACAGTTAGAACAAGCCAAGGGAACACAGTTAACCCTTTCTATGCCCCTTAGTGTTAACCCCTTCCCTGCCAATGACATTTATACAGTAATCAGTGGACATTTACATTTCTGATCCCTGTATAAATGTCATTGGTCCCAAAAAAGTGTCAAAAATGTCCGACATGTCCGCTGCAATATTGCAGTCCCGATAAAAATTGCAGATCACCGTCATTACCAGTAAAAAAATAAAAGTAAATAAAAACTCCATAAATCAATTCCCATAGTTTGTGGACGCAATAACTTTTGCGCAAACCAATCAATATACGCAGATTGTGATTTTACCAAAAATATGTAGAAGAATACATATCGGCCAAAACTGATGAATAATTTTCTTTTTTATATTTTTTTTTGGATATTTATTATAGCAAAAAGTAAAAAATATTGTTCTTTTTTCAAAATCGTCGCTCTTTGTTTGTTTATAGTGCAAAAAATAAAAACCACAGAGGTGATCAAATATAACCAAAAGAAAGCTCTATTTGTGGGAAAAAATTATAAAAATTTTGTTTGGGTACAACGCCGCACAACCGCGCAGTTGTCATTCCAAATGCGACAGCGCCGAAAGCCAAAAATTGGTCTGGGCAGGAGGGGGGTTTAAGTGCCCAGTAAGCAAGTGGTAAAATACAAACTCAGAATAATCTTCTATGACTTTGATTCACGTACAACTTGTTTGCTGGCCCTGCCCATAGTGTGAACCCAGTATGGGGTGGGCAGTGAACAATAAACAGGTATCACACTAAGCTGTTCTACCATTTAATATAATACAATGTCATAATCTGGATCATTTGATTAATATGTATGATAAAGTGTATTGTAATAATTGAAAATTTAATAACAAAGAAAGTTTTAAAAAAAAAGAAAATCCTTCCTGAGATGTGTGCAAACCTGGTAACCAAATACAAGAAAGGTCCGACCTCTGTGCTTGCCAACAAGGCTTTCTCCAAGTCATGCTTGGCTTGGGGATCAAATTCTTATTTTACTCACTGAAATGCAACTCAATTTATAACACTTGTATTGTGTGTTTTTGCTGGATTTTTGGTTGATATTCTGTCTCTATCATATAAAATACTCCTATGATAAAAATTATAGACCCTTCATTTCTTTGCAAGTGGGCAAACTTACAAAATCTGCAGGGGATCAAATAATTATTTTCCACAAAGAGGACCAACTCTTTTATAGTGGCCATGGTTTTGGAACGGGATGTCCAACATGCTTATGTAGGTGTGATGGTTGTAGGCAGGTGCGGTCTGTATTCCCCACTGTAGGTGGCGCTTGACCAAAGGGGCAACACAGACGGGGAAGGAAGTTGTGAGAACTTGGTTCCTCTATGGCTTCCTGTGGTCACAGGAGCTGTCTGATTGGACGCTGATGACCTGTGTAACTTTGGTGGCCATCTTGGGTCAGGCAGAGTCTATTTAAGACTCTTGCTCCCAGGTTTGGCCCACTTTATGAGAGTAGCTAGTGTAGGGACAGGTTCCCTGTATGACAGGGACAGTGCTGTGAGATAGGGAAAGGTTCTGGAGGAGGACAGTGCAGGGACTACGTCTACCTCGCTCTGAGAAGCCACCCCTTTGGGTGTGGACGGGCCAAGCCACATTCTGTTCTTTGTTACAGAAGCTGTCAGCATCATTGAAGTCTACAGACTGCTGTTACAGTTCGTAATTGGCTCCGGACGGTTGTGCATGCCCAACCGACCTAGTTGTTGAATGCTGAACCTTTCTACAATATATTGCTCTTGCCTACTTTGGACTCTTTACTGCCCACCACACCTCTCCTAACCTTGCTCACATACTTAGGTGTCCACAAATGTTTGCCAACATACTGTATGTTTATATGATATTTTTGGGGTAGGGCCATTGAGCTGTAAGCTCTTCTGGTGCAGGGACTGGACCAAAATAGTTTGGTGTACTCTGTACATCGCAATGGAATATGTTGGTACTATATAAGTACAGGAAATAATTACATTTATAAATGATACGTGGACATTGGGTAAGATTTAAAAAAATGATATGATGGCCATGGATTTGTATTATTGTGTTATCTTCTGATGAAGGGCACAGCATGTTGTCTCCTGACCTTGGAAGCAGGATGAGTATTAGGACTCCTAAACACTACGATTTGTCTGGCCAGCCTAACCTTAAGAAAGCAGGGTTTTATTCAAAAGAAAATGAAAATATTGATTTGTGCCAATAGTTAAATGGGATAAGACAGAAAAAGCAATTTGTGAAAAATTACACTATTGATTGAATATGACCTATATATTACTGAGTGTGGCGGTGAGATAGAAAAGCTTTCTACTCATAGCAATGGCTCCATCTTTCACTGTTTTACAGTAAGAGGCATACCTACAGTATACTTCTGCTTGTCCTTATGGAAGAGGTACAGCAAAACATGGAGCCCATTAAAGGTACAGATAGTCCAATGAAACGTTTGCACAATCTCTTTTAGGTTAACCAAAATGATGTAATATGAGCACCTACCTGCAGTATCCAATCAATTTGAATCAAGCTAAGCGGGCCCTTGAACTACATAGTTGTTGGTAGATCTGAAGGAAATTTTAAAAATCGGAATTGGGCTGCTTATGGCTTGTAAGGGGGCATTCAGATATACTGTGTTACCTCTTCTCCATCCTAAAGCACTATGAGAATACTGCTGCATCTGGTTGAATTAATGCTTCATGCTTACTTTACCTTAGTCATTTTCTGACGTTAGCGCAGCTGTATTTTCTCCCCAAATAAGATAGAAATTCATTGAATCATTCTACATTTTATGGTATTCCTACTTCTACAGCTCTATGCAATTACGAGAAAACTAAACAACCACTGGGCTCTGTTATTTGACCCTGGAACCATGGGCGTCCGCAGAACTTTTTCCAGGGGGGGGCATAATTTCAAGGTCATCCATGCTCTGCCCCTTTTTGACAATGTCATAATTACATTATCATGGTCAGAGACTGCAGACTTAGTACAGGAGATGGTCAGAGACTGCAGACGTGATCCAGGAGATGGTGAGAGACTGCAGACATGATACAAGAGATGGCGAGAGACTGCAGACATGATACAAGAGATGGTGAGAGACTGCAGACATGATACAAGAGATGGTCAGAGACTGCAGACGTGATACAGGAGATGATCAGAGACTGCAGACATGATCCAGGAGATGGTGAGAGACTGTAGACGTGATACAGGAGATGGTCAGAGACTGCAGACATGATCCAGGAGATGGTCAGAGACTGCAGACGTGATACAGGAGACAATCAGAGACTGCGGACATGATACAGGAGACGGTCAGAAACTGCAGACATGGTACAGGAGACAGTCAGGGACTGGAGACATGGTACAGGAGACGGTCAGAGACTGCGGACATAGTACAGGATACGGTCAGAGACTGCGGACATAGTACAGGAGATGGTCAGAGACTGCAGACATAGTACAGGATACGGTCAGAGACTGCGGACATGGAACAGGAGACAGTCATAGACTGCATACATAGCACAGGAGACAGTCAGGGACTGCAGACATAGCACAGGAGACAGTCAGAGACTGCAGACATAGCATAGGAGACAGTCAGAGACTGTGGACATGGTACAGGAAACGGTCAGAGACTGCATACATGGCCCAAGAGACTGTCAGAAACTGCATACATGGCTCAAGAGGATAAGGACCTAGTGGGGAACCCCTGATCAGAACCCTGATTCCAGGGGGGGGCAATTGCCCCCCCTTGCCCCTACCTGCGGAACGCCCATGCCTGGAACCAAATCCCTTTGTCCTTCCTGCTCCCCTCTGTTGGAGAGGGACCAAATCCCTCTGTTGTTTCTGATTCTCTCATAGGGACCAAATCCCTTTGTCCTTCCTGCTTCCTTCATAGGGACCAAATCCTTCTCTCCTTGCTGCTTCCCTCATATGGACCAAATCTTGCTGTCCTTTCTGCTCCCTTCTGAGGGAGATGGACCAAATTCCTTTGGTTTTTCTGACTCTCTCATAGGGACCGAACCCCTTTGTCCTTCCTGCCTTCCCCTGAGAGACAAAATCCTTCTGTCTTTCATTCCTTCTGAACGGTCCCTCTCTAGGGACAAAATCCCTCTCTCCTACTCAACCGTCCCACTTTAGAGACCTAATTCCTAGGCTAGCCATCTTCCCTACTCAATGTCCACCTCTGGGAACCAAATCATTTGATAACTCTAGCTTTCAGTCCCTCTATTTTCCTCCACATCTCACTTTAAGGCCCAAATCCCTATGCTTCTCTTTCTTACTCAACTGTCTCCTTTTGGGACTCAATTCCTCTGTTCTTCTTTACAGTCAGGTCCATAAATATTGGGACATCGACACAATTCTAATCTTTTTGACTCTATACACCACCATAATGGATTTGAAATGAAACAAACAAGATGTGCTTTAACTGCAGACTTTCAGCTTTAATTTGAGGGTATTTACATCCAAATCAGGTGAACGGTGTAGGAATTACAACAGTTTGTATATGTGCCTCCCACTTTTTAAGGAACCAAAAGTAATGGGACAGATTAAGAATCATAAATCAAACTTTCACTTTTTAATACTTGGTTGCAAATCCTTTGCAGTCAATTACAGCCTGAAGTGTGGAACACTTAGACATCACCAGACGCTGGGTTTCATCCCTGGTAATGCTCTGCCAGGCCTCTACTGCAACTGTCTTCAGTTCCTGCTTGTTCTTGGGGCATTTTCCCTTCAGTTTTGTCTTCAGCAAGTGAAATGCATGCTCAATCGGATTCAGGTCAGGTGATTGACTTGGCCATTGCATAACATTCCACTTCTTTCCCTTAAAAAACTCTTTGGTTGCTTTCGCAGTATGCTTTGGGTCATTGTCCATCTGCACTGTGAAGCGCCGTCCAATACGTTCTGAAGCATTTGGCTGAATATGAGCAGATAATATTGCCCGAAACACTTCAGAATTCATCCTGCTGCTTTTGTCAGCAGTCACATCATCAATAAATACAAGTTCCCTTTTACGGGGTTCTTGTTCGTCCTTGACTTCTGTCAACGTCATCTCCGGACCGTCTCGT
>BLSH010145122.1:104493-119772 GCA_018402905.1 Glandirana rugosa | reverse complement strand
ACCCCCCCCCCCCCCCCCCCCAGCATTGTCACTGATTACAGGAGTCCTAGGATCCCTAGGAGTTTTCTGTCTATTGATGGGTTCCCTCACCTCCCCAGTCCATGGTGTGCAGGCAGTGAGGCGATAATGTGCTGTAACCTTTAGCAACCAATCAGTGAGCAGTAATGATGTGTATTAACCCTTGCAACCAATCATTGAGTGGTAAGGATATGCAGTAACCTCTAGCAACCAATCAGTGAGCAGTAATAAAGCACAGTAACCTCTAGCAACCAATTAGTGAGTGGTAAGGATGTCCAGTAATCTCTAGCAACCAATCAGTGAGCAGTATTGATGTACAGTAATCTCTAGCAACCAATCAACAAGCAGAAGTCATGTGGTGTTACCTCTGGCAAATAATCAGTGAGCCATAATGTGTGCTGTGACCTCTAGCAGCCAGTCAGTGAGCGGTATTGATACACTGTAACCTCTGGCAACCAATCGCAATCGCTGTCTGATCCGATCCAGTAAACTGATTTTGAGTCTACCTGCTATTTATTGTATGTCTCAGAGCAGGTGTAGAGCGAAATTGCATGGGGGGGGGGGGGGGGCAAGAAAATGTTTGCCCAGGGTCCAATCAATATTAAAGATGGCCCTGAGCAGGATCACAAGTTCCCACTACGCGAAGTGTGAATGGGGCCTGAGGACTGAACATTTATATTGCATCCTAAGCCTAGTACCGACTTGCTTTCATTAACCTTTTGCCAACCATGTAACACACATATGTGCGTTTGCAGGGAGGGTGGGCCTTAACGCCCACGCTCTGCATATATACATCTGTGGGGATGGATGTTTCTGTGATGAGAGTGTTCACTCTGCACGCTGACAGCATAGCTAGCGAGCTGTCGCAGACAGCACCAGGTCCCCGTTTATGATTTAGGGATTGGCTTCCGGTCATGTGACCACTATGACAGCCAATCACTGTGATCACATGGCCAGAACGTCCGTCCTGCCTCTTAAAACCCAGTTAAAGGGCCACCAGGAGGATTGGGGAAAGGGTTAAAAAGAACATGGCAGCTTTTCGAATCTTTCCTCAATTCCTCTGCCTTGCACTTAGCTGATAGAGGCTAATGTCTTGGCTTGCCCCATGTTATTTGGAAATGAAAAAGTGGCAGTGTGTAAATCTCTTGGATGTGGAAGCTTGGCTGGGCTCTGCTCATCTCTAGGCTCCTCTCAGGTATCTTTCCCAGGGACCGGCAGCAAATCCGGTAAAGCAGCTATGTGCTTAGTAGAGCAAAATGCAATTTTGGCACTTCAACGTCTACAGGATATTTACCAGAATCCTCCGGGACAATTAATAATGAGATGTTTAATGGCTTCTGCTGTCAGTACACAGGCTGAGAATGGCATCTATAAACACTCTGGACTCAGCAATAATCCCAGAGCCTGCTGGAAATGTACTGATAAAACAGGAGACGACTGAACAAGCAATTACAGGTAGGTGAGCGTTACCGGCGCCGATGTTCTGCTTTAAAATTAAATTTCAGCGGCAAATAAGATTGAAACAAAATACCCAGATGTATCTCTATATCTACTGATTTCTTCTACCATTTCATTAAAATTCGAGTTTATCTTTTGCTGCTCCTATAATGCTGACCATGGATCATAGAACGCTTTAATAAACAGTAATATATGGATCCATGGCTGGCTGGCGACATATGCGTTCTTCTATATGTACTTGCCGACCGCCCAATAGCAGTTCAACTGCTACAGGGCAGCCATGCTGCGCAGGATCACATATGTGTATATATATATATATATATATATTTATATATATATATATATATATATATACATGATCCTGCACTTCCGGGTATTGGGCATGAGTGAGTGCCGCCGGTAACTTGCTCCCGCTGTTATTCTACACAGCGGATCCCGCGGACCCAATGTCTGCCGGCACCCACTGATCATTCGGTACACAGGTAAAACGGCGATCTGCCTATGTAAAACAAGGCAGATCACCGTTCTGTCATTAAGGAAGGCATGGATCCTGTGTTCCTGCAAAGCAGAGACATGGATCTATGCCTTACCCTAGTAAACACTTTAGGTCATTGCCCAAAAAGAGAAAGGTCTCACTTGATGAACTGTATAGTTATTTATTGGAGAAAAAAAGTAAACAAGTAGAGCCAACGCATTTCGGAGGAATTGTCTCGCTCTTCTTCAGGTCTGTATTTCTTGAAGAGTGGTTACATTTTGAGAGGGTTTAATTCGATCAGCAGCTCTGCAGTAGCCAGCCTTGTAGAGCAGAGACAGGCTCTTCTTGTTTGCTTGTATCTCCAATAAATAACTATAAAATTCATCAAGTGAGACCTTTCTCTTTTTGGACATCAGGCGCTCCTCTTCAATTACCCAAAGTGTTCACTGCGGTAACACCTCCATTGTCGTTATCAGAAACGTAGCAGCCCTAGACCCCAACGGAGTCTATCTCTTACCACCTACAATTGGGATTCAACCGATTGGAAGCAGTTCCCTCTACACCTGCCACACAGTAACTTGCTGCTAGGCAGCGGCGAGAGGCACCAGTCCAGTGCTGTCTTCCACTCAAACTTGATTCCCCTACTAAAAGCACCTCCCACAGTTTAGTAAAACATTGGCTGGGCACACAGTTAACCCTTTGATCACCCCTGATGTTAACCCCTTTCCAGCCAGTGTCATTAGTACAGTGACAGTGCAAAATGTGTCAAAAGTGTTAGTGTCCAATTTGTCTGCCACAATATCACAGTCCTGCTATAAGTCACTGATCGCCGCCATTACTAGTAAAAAAAAAATTAATAAATAAAAATGCCATAAATATATCCCATAGTTTGAAGACGCGATAACTTTTGCGCAAACCAATCAATATACTTTTTTTTTGTTTTTTTGTTTTTTTTTACCAAAAATATGTAGCAGAATACATATTGGCCTAAATTGATGAAGACATTTGATTTTTTACATTTTTTATTGGATGTGTTTTATAGCAGAAAGTAAAAAATATTTTTTTCAAAGTTGTCGTTTTATGTTTTTAGCGCAAAAAATAAAAACCACAGAGGTGATCAAATACCACCAAAAGAAAGCTCTATTGGTGGGAAGAAAAGGGCAAAAATGTTATTTGGTTACAGTGTTGCATGACCAGTTGTCAGTTAAAATAACGCAGTGCCGTATCACAAAAAATGGCCTAAGACTTCCTGCAGTCACAAGGAGACAGATGTCTGACTGGACACTGGCACCCCACATGACTTCAGCTTCCATCTTGGTACAGGCAGAGTCTATTTAAGACTCCGGGTCCCAGGTTGTGGATAGTATAGGGACAGGTTCCCTGTCTGGCAGGGACAATGCTTAGAGGTAGGGGAGGTTGTGGAGGATTAAGGACAGTGCAGAAATTACAGCTATAGATCTACCTAGTTTCAGGAAGGCTTCCCTTTTGGGTGTGAACCGGTCAGGCCGCATTCTACTACTTTGTTGCAGACACTGTCGCCATCTTCTAAGTCTACAGACCGCTGTTACAGTTTATAAATGGCTCTGGAAGGGCGTGTCTACCCGCCAGACCTAGTTGAATTATGTTGGACCTTTCTAAAATACATTGCTATTGCCTAACTTGGACTCTGTGGTCATTTACTAAAAGTGGAGAGTGCAAAAATCTGGTTAATCTGTGCCTGGTAGCCAACCAGCTCCTAGTTTTAGCTTGTTCAATTAAGCATTGGCAAAAAAAATCTGGAAGCTGGTTTCTATGCAGAGCTGCAACAGATTTTCCATGCTCCAGCTTTAGTAAATCAACCGCTATGTGTTTACTGCCAGCAACACCACGCAGCACCTTGCTCGCATACTACTATATCTATGAAAGAACAGCTTTGTCACCCTAGGACAGGAAGTATGTTATGACTACTAAAACACTTCCCTCTTCTCCCTGTTCCCATAACACAGGGGGAGTTATTCTGTGGTCCCCAGAGGTTACCTGGGTAGGGCTGCTTACACTGTTAGTAGCAGTAGTGGTTAATCCCATTCAACTGGACTGGTTCTGTAATATTTAATTTTCTAGCTTATCCAAGCCACTTCTTTAATTCCAATGAGTGCTAGGAGGATACTCCATCATTTACATCGACTGTTCACTGGGCTTCCTCACTCCTGCTGGCCTATCCCAGTGGTCTCCAAACTGAGGCCCGTGGGCCAGATGTGGCCATTAGCTTGCTTTTATCCGGCCCTTTTGGTACTATTCCTCCCACTGTTACAAGGCACTATTCCTCCTACTGACACCATTGAGGCGCTATTCCTGCCACTGACACCATAGATGGAATACTATTCCTCCCACTGACACCAAAGATGGGGCACTATTCCTCCCACTAATACCAATGATGGGGCACTATTCCTCCCACTGACACCAAAGATGGGGCACTATTCTTCCCACTAATAGCAATGATGGGGCACTATTCCTCCCAATGACACCAATGATGGGGCACTATTCCTCCCACTAATACCAATGATGGGGCAGTGTTCCTCCCACTGATACCAATGATGGGGCACTATAACAATGGGGCACCATTCCTCCTATTGACACAATGATGAAGATTATTCTTCCCACTTAAACCAATACCTCCTGCTGCCCACAGGCATTATGTGATTATTTTACTCCTACTGACCACCAAGTCTGAGGAATTTTCTACTCCACAAAATGAAAAACAAAAAAAAAAAAACAAGACTGCACCAACCATTAAAGTCAACTACATTTATTTAAGCAGAAAATCATCATGACATGACCTGGAACAACAATCCCAATTTAGTCAAATCACCCACCCAACCCCTCCACACACCCCCCAACTTATTCAAACCCACCCTAGCCCTTTCACCTGCCCACCTAGCTAACCAACCTCTCGCCCCTCCCCCAAATCACAAATGGGAGGGGGATGGACGGGGGGATGAGTCCCAGGGAGCTGAGAATCCCTCACTGCCCCACCTAATGGATGTGCCCAAAATCAAGTCCCACCACATGATGCAAGTCCAGCATAACCAGCGGGAGTTCCTATTGCAAACCCACAGGAGTTCAATTGACCCACATGGTCTCGCCTGTGTGAAGTAATCAGATGGAGATCATTGTAGGAGTACTCAGCAATCTAATCTCCCAACAATGACAGAGTTTATCATAAACAAGGGTGAATGTGAATGCGGGGGCTATGCTATCCAGTCCCCCTATAAAGCAATGTTGAACAACTGACGGTTGGATGTGAATGTATTGAAGTCCTGCCGAGCTGTATGCTGGTAAGTAAGGACATACACAGGGAGACTGCCGCCGATCCTGATCTGGCAGTCTCGACCTGTGTGGGACAGCTGCATGGATTGCCGAACTACTGAAGACTATAGCAGGGAGACCGTCGCCCACAGATCAGACAGTCTTAACCTGCATTAATGGATATCCTGGTCAAGATCAGCTTCAGATCTGTTTCATTGGGACACAGTCCAGCTGTCCATACAGGTAGAGACTACCAGACCAGGATCGGAGGTGGCCTCCATGTGTATTGTCTAACTACAAACAATCTCAGAACACCTGTCTGTTAGCCAGGTCTTGCCATTACCATCAGCTACACACAGACCAGGATATCCATTAATGCAGGTTACGACTGTCTGATCTGTGGGCGATGGTCTCCCTGCTATAGTCTTCAGTGGTTTGGCAATCCATGCAGCTGTCCCACACAGGTCGAGACTGCCAGATCAGGATCGGCGGCAGTCTCCCTGTGTATGTCCTCACTTACCAGCATACAGCTCGGTAGGACTTAAATTCATCCACATCCAACCGTCAGTTGTTCAACATTGCCTTATAGGGGGACTGGATAGCACAGTGAGGGGCAGAACCCCCGCATCCACATTCACCCTTGTTTATGATAAACTCTGTCATTGTTGGGAGATTAGATTGCGGAGTACTCCTACGGTGATCTCCATCTGATTACTTCACACAGGCGAGACCATGTGGGTCAATTGAACTCCTGTGGGTTTGCAATAGGGACTCCTGATGATAATGCTGGACTTGCATCATGTGGTGGGACTTGATTTTAGGCACATCCATCGGGGGGGCAGTGAGGGATTCTCAGCTCCCTGGGGCTTTTAGGGTGTGTGGAGGGGTTGGGTGGGTGATTTGACTAAATTGGGATTGATGTTCCGGGTCATGTCATGCTGATTTTTTGCTCAAATAAATGTAGTTGACTTTCATGGTTGGTGCAGTCTTGGTTTTTTTTGTTTTTTCATTTTGTGGTCATTATATTTTGAGCTGCACCCCCCCCCCCCTCCCCCGATTTCAGGGTAAGCACTACCTTCAAGTCTATGAGACTCCCACCTGTGCTCTTTTTTGGATTGAAATTTTCTACTCCCACTGGCCACAGTCCAGCCCACCTACAGTCTGAAGGACAGTAAACTGGCCGTTTGCTTAGAAAGTTTGGAGATCCCTGGCCTATCCCATTGGTCCCCATAAGCTTTTACTGCTTCCTACCACTGAGCCCATGTTGCTGTAGATTAAAATCGTGTGAAGGTAGACGTTGATTGCCCAAGAACAGTATGGGTTCCACAACTGTCACATCTTCTATCCTGTTCTTGAACAATCAACATCTGCCTTGACTCATTCCATGGTGTTTGCATGAAGGTGTCTGTTCCATCTGTATGGATACATGTTGGAGTATCTACTATATCTGATACTCATTGGAACTGAAGATTGGATTGCTTGGATGGGCTACGAAACATCTTCAGCATTACAGAACAAGTCCAGTTGGATGGGACTACATACTAGTAGCTATCCCGTGATAATTTGAGAACCTTCACAGATTTACAAGTTAACTATATTAATGGCAGGATCTACAAGATTTTTTTTTTTGCACTTGAAATACTTTCAATGGTTTACTAGAAGGAGCAAATAAGATAATAAGGTCATGTAGAGGGTATGTACAGTGCCCGTTCTGGAAGAGGCAGCACTTGTGCAGAACCTAGTATATAATTATGTTGGTGATTTATTTTTTCTTCTTCAAACAAATAAACTGCAAATATCTTAATATAACCTTCCACAGCGTACATATTCCTCACTTCATGTCATTTTTTGGGTTGTACATACTGTCAAGCAGATGGCTGAATGTCCTCTACAAGTTCTGCACTGCTGACAACTGACAGACCCGAGTGCGCATAGCCGCTAGACCGCTACGAGCAGCTGCCTGCCAATATGGGAGCACCTCTAAAAATAAGAAGTTATTTCACAGAGGCTGCGCTGGATTAAAAGGACTGTAAATGAATTTAGATTTCTTTATTTATTTGTCAGGAATAGAAATATAAATTGTTAAAATGTGTTTTTCTCTTTTGTTTTTTTAAGTCAGGTGAATAGGGAGCTGTGCATATTAATATTGTGCACTCCTCTTTTGAGTCAGCAGGTGGGGCTTTGGGCTCCTTTACGGGTTTTCTGGGCATTTTTTGATTGCTCCTATGATGAAAAAGCTTGTTGTTTACAGAACTCAATAACTCAAACTGCAATTTATGACAGCATCCTGTCCCTCATTGGACATCTGAGTCTGAAGTTTTTATATCAGACAACATAAAGCTTTAAAGAGTCCTTAAAACATTTCTGAAATTTTGTAATGCAAAGATTTTTTATAAAGATGACGGTACATACTTACCTTTCCTGACACCCATGCCTCTCAACTAGGGTTGCCACCTCATCCCTTTACACCCGAACACATATGAATTACGCAGGTTCTAAGGCTAATTTAATGCAGATAAGGCACCAAGTGAGTTTAATTACCACCTTAATCAGCCACAGAACAACCTGTGTAATGAATATGTGTTCGGGTTTAAAGGGATGAGGTGGCAACGCTACTCTCAACACTGCTCTGGAACCCCCAAGGTCTGCGGGGAAACTGAACCTTCCTGAGCTCACAAGTTCCTACCTGTGAGCTCAGGTTGCTATAGAACAAAGTAGTGGCATAAGGTCAGATTGAGGAACCAGTGAAAGCAGAGAAACACGGGGAAAAACACTCCCAAAAGTGTTTGTTTCCCAGCAAACTTTGGTTGACCAATTCCCTGCAAGGTAGCAGCATTGAGAAGTACAGGGAAGAAAGGTATATATACCATATTACCAAAAGCACTGGGACTCCTGGACCTTTACACATACATGAATTTTAATGGCATCCCAGTCTTAGTCCATAGGGTTTGATATTGAGTTGGCCCACCCTTTGCAGCTATAACAGCTTCAACTCTTCTGGGAAGGCTGTCCACAAGGTTTAGGGGTGTCTATGGGAATGTTTGACCATTCTTCCAGAAGCGCATTTGTGAGGTCAGGCACTGATGTTGGACGAGAAAGCCTGGATCACAGTCTCTGCTCTAATTCATCCCAAAGGTGTTCTATTGGGTTGAGGTCAGGACTCTGTACAGGCCAGTTAAGTTCCTCCATCCCAAACTCGCTCATCCATGTCTTTATGGACCTTGCTTTGTGCACTGGTCCAAATCATTTGGTGGAGGGGGGATTATGGTGTGGGGTTGTTCTTCAGGGGTTGGGCTTTGCCACTTAGTTCCAGTGAAGGGAACTCTTAAGCCGTCAGCATACCAAGACATTTTGGACAATTTCATGCTCCCAATATGTGGGAACAGTTTGGAGGTGGCCCCTTCCTGTTCCAACATGACTGTGCACAAAGCAAGGTCCATAAAGACATGGATGAGCGAGTTTGGTGTGAAGGAACTTGACTGGCCTGCACAGAGTCCTCAACCCAATAGATCACCTTTGGGATGTAGCTGTGAAGTCAGTGCCTGACTTCACAAATGCGTTTCTGGAAGAATGGTCAAACATTCCCATAGACACTCCTAAACCTTGTGGACAGCCTTCCCAGAAGAGTTGAAGCTGTTATAGCTGCAAAGGGTGGGCCAACTCAATATTGAACCCTACGGACTAAGACTGGGATGCTATTAAAGTTCATATGCATGTAAAGGCAGTCGTCCCAATATTTTTGATAATCTAGCGTATGTATATATAACAACAGCAGTCACACCGTCAATCCTTCCTCTGATCTCTACATCACTCATGAGACCTGTAGCAACGCAGGGGTCAGAGTAGTTGACTAAGGAAGCACAAAGCGAGAGCACTCCTGAAAGTGTTCAATGCCAAAGAGCCTACAGTGCTGGAACACAGAAGAGGTAGGGAACACAGACTGCTGGAGCGGTGTATGTATTCTGTCTTCTATTCAGGGGACTGCTGGTTTTACATCTTTAGATACCTGACAAGGTCTCTTTAAGGTAAAACTTAGTCCCACCGCTTCTTTTTTGGTCAAAGAAATGAATCATCAACTTTAAGGCACAGGAATCATGGAAGATGTTCAGACAAATTGACCTGGGAGAAAAGTCTTTAGGATGATATGGAAGGGTAGGGTGCTAAGCATGGCATAACGAGTACCTAGTAGTTGTTTCTAAGTGGACATGGTATTAAAGGAAACCAGTGAAAATGTAAATGTGGTATCTGGAAACTGATGAGGTGTGCAACTTTTTGAAAAAAAATGAAGATTTTCTTATAGCCCAGTGGCTTAATGGTTGGCACTTCTGTCTTGCAACACTGGGGCCCCTAATTTGAATCCTGGGCAAGACGCTATCTGCATAAAGTTTGCATATTCTCCCTGTGCTTGTGTGGGGTCTCCCTGGGTAGTCCAGTTTTCTCCCACTCTCCAAGGACGTGCTGGTGGGTTTATTGGCCTAATGTGTGCATGTGAGACAAGGACCTTAGATTGTAAGCTCCTTGAGGGTAATGGTCCACTATCGGTGCCTTATAAATACCTGGAATAAATCATGCCTGTGCTTTACCCATGCAGAGGAAAGCAAAACGACTACTTTAATGGCAGCCCCACCAGCTGCATATACTTGTGTGCCCTTCGTTCCCCGTCTTCTGCAGTGAAGAAACTTACCAGGTACTTTCAGATATGTGTGACTCAGTCGCCACCTATGTAACAGAGGTGCATAGTGGTTGGCTGCTCAAGCACCCAACGCTGCCACATGGGGGGGCAGGAAGAAAGTGTTATATCCTGTATAACTTATGATTTTAAGCTTTTGCTGAGTTTCCTTTCCTCACTCAGGGATCAGCAAAAGGAAAATGAATATGTGCAGCTGTAGGGTGGGGCTTTTGTCCACACTAGATGGCGCTAAGTATCATAGGAAATTCCTATGATACTTAGCTCCATCTAGTGGCCAATTGCAGTATTTTCTGTTTTAAATGAATGAAAAACATTGGAGCAACACAGCAAAAAGCCTAATAACATTTGTTTTTTGATCCATTTGCACAGAGCGAATGTGCATGGACTTTCACTAAGCGAATTTGCAATGCACATTTTATTTTATAAATACAAATATAAATATTCCAAAAGTATTCAAGATAGACTTTCATTAGCCCCTATTCATTTCACCATGGAGACATAAGCAAATATACAGCAGGTGAGGATTATCTTGTGTTTAAAAATACGTAGAATATATTTTATCGCTGCTTCTCATGCTACTGTTCCACAGGCTACTAATAGTGGCGGTGCTGGAAGGGTTAACTCTGCCGTGGGACCACACTGCTTTCATTCAGCTCCCAAACCTATAAAAATGATGGATGGTTTGTTGTTACCTGCAGTATTAGTTCCGCTATTACTTACAGGAGGGATAAAACCAAAGGCCATTTATCCGCTTGTCAATATTTTCTTAAGGCAGCAATTCAGATCGCGGTTGTATATGCGGCCATCAGCGTTTATCCTAGATGATTATTAATGCCTGGAGATAGGAATTATGAAAGACATCGCTGGTGGAAATGTACATTGCCAGGGCTTACTCAGCAGAGCAAAGAGCAGCAGTTGAAGGCATCCCTAAGCAACCAATCAAAGCTCAGATTTCAGTAGTTCACTGAGATTTGGGTGCTGAACGCTGACGTGATTGGTTGCTATTTTTTTTTTTCCTGTTCAGCTTAGGGGGAGTGGTTGGGGGGCCAAAAAAACATGGTCAGCTGTGCGTTTTCACTCCCCCCACAGGACAGGATAACTACGCAGGAAATCACTGCTATGTAGGGGGGTACAGTTTAGATCAGATCACACTAGTAGTGTATGCACAGGGTTACATGGAGTCAATTATTGGAGAAAAACAGCAAGCCAGAAAAATATTATTGGCATTAAGGAGGCATATTCCTCATTTATTTCAGTTCACTGTTACAAAACTAAGATGATAGATTGATGAAGGGGAGTGGCTAGCCCCTGAACCTTCCTCCCTACTTTGTTACCACTATAGCATTCGCCCCCTGATTTGGTCCCAAGGTTCTTTCTCCAGTAGGTGCTCTAGCAGGCAGGCACACAGTCTCAGTCACTCCTCTGGCTCAATGACCAGTTAAGGGTATTCTTTTTGATACTTTATTAAAAATGGATGGGTGCAGAATAACACTCCAGCAATGTTAAATAGTAACGAGAGGACACCTATCTTCCTCCTAAAAATTCTGAGCACAGTCCTTGCAGCGGCAAATGATGGGTTGAGCTACATAGGGGCACCATAGAAAATTTCCACTTCCCAGCACAAGCTAACTCTGATAAAAATGGACAGCAGCGGCACACATTCACTGGCATCTCACACACTGGCCGCTACTAACTAATGTCCAAGGAAAGTTGGATGCCTCCTTCCAATATCTGTCAGACATGTCTCCTGTGAACTCTTCAGACCAGATCCCCCAAAAAAGTCCCTCAGTCAGCTCCAGCAAAGTTCAGTAGAATAGCCCCCCCAGCTAGCACAGTTGGGACCTCAATGAGCAAATGAAGAAGCACAGCAGCCCTTCAGGCCCAGATCTCCTCCTCCTGGACAAGAAACCCTTTGATCCAGGCCTCAAGCTATTTATGCTCCCTCCCAGTCATCTTCTGGATACCCTACCCCAGGGATTGGCTGGAACCACACAAATATTCAGGCTGCTGATTTGACTCTCCAGGCCCATTACTTTCCAGAACCCTCCGGAGGGCAGGGGGAAGCAGTCAAAACCTGCAATTAGTGAGATGCAGAACAGCCCAAAACTAAGAGAACTAAGAACTACATGTACCTAACCTAGCGCCTATCTAGGAAGGTACTAGACCATCGCTGAAATAAATGGGGCTTAGTCTTCCTCAATGCTGTTTTACTTATCCAGTTATTATCTATTAACTTATTAGTGGGTTAGTGTTCTTACAGTACATTTCACCAATACAGAGTCAATTTCCCCCATTGGCATGTGTCAGACTTTTAGATCGTCATCAGTGCAAGACGTGGAACACGTCACTCTATGTAGGGTTTGGAGGAGGACCCAGCTAGGATAACTAGACTGCTTATGACAAAAACAGCTTAAGGAAACCAAATACCATACTATACTATGATTACCATTCTTTAGAAGCAAACCTATTCACTTCCATTTTTTCTTGCCGCGCCTTAAGCTGACCAGCTATTTCGACTGTATCATTTTTCAACACATTTTCAACACATTTCATCACCATTTCTACTTGGTATGTTTTTTGTCTGCTGTAAACAAAACATGAATGCAAGCATTCTTTCCTGAGCACACCTTAAACTGCACTTTGCTTAACTTGCAGAATAACATATCATTTTGCAGCATTGACCAACGCAGTCCCAATGCAAGAACAACACAATTCAGTTCACAGCAATGTGCCCTGTTAGTGAAAAAGACAGGACATGTTCCATTTTTGCGCAGCACATTCTGATGCAATGTAACACATTGCAACAAGCGGCATCATGTAGAATTAAATATATGTTTAAAAAATTGAAAAAAGGTGAATGCGTTTAAATTAGGGTGACCAGATGTCCCCGGTTTCAGGGGACAGTCCCTGGATTGAGGACACTGTCCCCGGACCAAATCTGTCCCCAGTTTTGTCCCCTGATTGGATTTGAACAGGGGGCACAAGCCATTTCAAAGACAGTCAGTGCAGAATTAAAAAAAAAAAAATCCGAATTACACTGCTCCTACTAGCTTGGGGGGGTGTAATTCCCGCCCACATGTTCTTCTGCCTTGGCACAACTCCTAGCCAACCGCCTGCCAGCCTATCTCTTTGCCTTCCCCAGTGGAGTGATCTTCCTCTGCTCAGTTCCGCTCCCCACCCAGTAGTAGCCAGGGCCCGAAGAAAGGCTGTGAGGCGGGCAGTGGTGGTGACTGGCAGAGAAAGGCAGCTGAGCTCAGCTGATAGTGTCCAACAGCGAGAACAGAAGGGAAGCGAATCCCATCGTGGAGCTGTCAGTGCCTTCAAGGCTTCAACACCGGTGTGCTTTGAGGATGTCTGTTAATAGACTACATTGACTGTGTGTGTCTCTCTGGCATAATGGATGGTATCCTAACTCACAGGCAGCAGGCATTCTATCATGGCTCTGGCAGGCATTGCACTGCCACAGTGTGTCACATAACATGGCTGCTGGCACAGGGATCTGTGCCTTCTCTTAGTAAAAGCAACCTCCCCCACAGTGAGAAAACACTGGTTAGGCACACATTTAACCCTTTGATTGCCCTAGATGTTAACCCCTTCCCAGTCAGTGTCATTAGTACAGTGACAGTGTATATTTTTAGCACTGATCACTTATTAGTGTCACTGGTTCCCACAAAGTGTCACTTAGTGTCCGATTTGTCCACCACATTATTGCAGTCCCACTATAAGTCGCTAATTGCCGCCACTACTAGTAAAAATAAAATATGTCCCCGGATTTAATTTTAAAAATCTGGTCACCTTAGTTTAAACAGCACATTGCAGTGCATATTTACATTACACAGCAGCACACACTTTATGCACACAATAATGCCTGGTACACACGATGAGATTATCGGATGAATGATTGTTCGTTTTTTTTGCATGCTAATCTCAGATCGAATCGGAAGAGTTTACGTAAGTCACAAAATTTTTTGTAGGACAGAATAAAAAATCGGAAGTGATTTGATGTGTTGTAGTGAATTTGTATTGCATTGTATTCAATCATGTCCGGACAGATAATATTGGATGAACTGTCATGATCGGCTCTCGAAAGCTCTGAACTAACGATCTGATTATCGCTTCGAAAGCGGTATTTTCGTCCGATTTTCTGATCGCGTGTACAGGGCTTAACGCACACTGTATGGTGTGAATGACATTATAAAGCCAAAAAAAAAAAGTCATACAATACAGGCACAAGGTGTTAATGTTATCTTTATACAGTAAGAGAATGATCCAATAAAAACAGGTTCAAAGCACAGAGTCTCATTGTATCCTTCCGTGTCCTTACATGTATAGGATACTCCCTTGTAATAGTACCAAGGTTGAGATAAGCTGTTTTTATTCTTCTAGCAAGATGTTAAGTGGGGCAGTTAGCACCACAGATGAGGTTTGGATTCACTGATATAAAGGATTCTTTTCCATTTCAAGCTTGGAAATTGTTAACTTTGGCTGAAAAGTCTGCAGATTCGCCACCAGAAATAAAGAATGGCCTAAAAGGCAGTTTATAGTTTTTGCTCTTGGTCAGCTGAGTCATCAGTAATTTAAATCAGGGGTCTCCAAACTTTCTATCTTTCAATAGTTTTTATTCTTTTCACAACGAATAAACACACAGTGCAGTTACAGTCATAGGGCTATTCAGAGTTGAGACTGAAAGATTGCATGTATCACAACAAGATAAAGCACCCAACAGACCATAAGCTGGTGCAACATAGAGGTAATGAAACATTAATAGGTGGTTATGATCACGTAAAACAAAAATAGAAAATGACAAATATTGAGGGAGGTGGAGCCCCCCGCCCGCGACACCCCAATTGGGAACATACTGTGTCAATGGGCGGCTAGCAGCACCCACCAGGTCAGTTATATAAAACCACCATTCCTATTTCCAGTGTCTTGTCCAGGTATATAATTGGTCTATGCACTCCGGACAGACCTACAACCAACATTGGTGTAAAAATAGTGTGAAAAGAAAGAGAAGCGAGAGAGAAAAGAAAAGAGAGAAAAGAAAAAGGAAAAAGGAGAGAAACAGAAGAGAGTGAAAATTGAAGAGAATTCTAGCAAAGAGAAAAAGAAAGGGAGATCACTCCGCCAATGGCCCCCAGAGCCCCAACCCCGGCCCCCCACCTACGCTCTCAAGAAGCCTGGAGGTACCTGATCCAAGGATTCCAGATTATCTCAAATCGCTTTTGTTGGTCACGAAGAATGTTGGCCAATTTTTCATTGACCATGATCCAGGATATCTTATTTTTAACTGATACTATATTTATTGTAGGGGTTTTCCATGCCTTTGCTATGTTAATCTTAGCTGCTGAGAGAA
>BLSH010145122.1:44870-69069 GCA_018402905.1 Glandirana rugosa | reverse complement strand
TGTGTATAAGAGACAGGCCCCTTACATTGGATGTCAGTGGGAAGAATGCCCCTTACATTGAAGGTCAGTGGGAAGAATGCCCCTTACATTGAAGGTCAGTGGGAAGAATGCTCCTTACATTGGAGGTCAGTGGGAAGAATGCCCCTTACATTGAAGGTCAGTGGGAAGAATGCTCCTTACATTGGAGGTCAGTGGGAAGAATGCTCCTTACATTGAAGGTCAGTGGGAAGAATGCTCCATACAGTGGTGGTCAGTGGGAAGAATGTCCTTGTTCAATTAGCTACAGCTCAGGGAACCCCTAGGAATCTTTATTTTTAGTCATGTAATTTAAATCTCTTCAAACTAGCTGAAAATAACTGTCACTTTTTTTTATAGGTTTCCCTATCCTGGTGTGTTAGCTTTATGGGTTGAGCCAGTAACATAAAAGAAATAACGACAACAAAGCCTCGTTAAGTATATGTAGCATATGTATCATTAGTGCAGAGACACTGAGATCCTTGACATTTAGGAACATTTGCTATGCAGCTTATTGTTGATTTCTACCGTAATAAGGAGTTGAAGGCGTCTCCCTGTGCTAGCTGGAAAACACTGCTTCCTGCTACACCGTATTCATTTTAGATCAGATCTTCACTTCTAAACAAAAAATGTTAGGAGATAGAGCTTTCGGCAGAAGAGACTTTGCATGTCTACTCTGCCAAAAATACCCGCTCCTTGTCTCCTAGCAATTCTTTTTCTACTATAAGCTGCCTGCAGTGAACACTCCTGTCCCATTTCCTATACCGGTAACATCACGAGAATGGAGATGGGTGCCGGGACAATGTAACTCCAACAAGCAGGAGTTATATCATCAGTGGCTTCCAATGGCTGAAGAGGAAGGATGCCAAGCGTGGGGCCGAAGGGCCAGTGTGCTGGGAGAGGTGAGTCTGCCATGATGCACAGCTATTTTCAGTTTCATAAGAGCATCAAAGGAACATCTTGAGAGCTCAATGTCTTTAACCATAAATTTTAGTAATTTTTCTTTTTTTTTTTTTTTCACAATTTCTTTTTTTTTTTTTTACATACTGTGACCAGAGCAGTGCAGTGTTACCATAGTTACACTGTACGATTTTTGGAAAGTGATCAAGATTTTTTTGTTGTCACTATGATTGCCTATAACAGTGATGATCACTGTAATAAGCAATCATTGTATACTAATGTGAAAGCTGTGATTGATTGGCCACAGCTATCACATGGTACAGATGCACTGTAATTGGCCCTGTATGTACCATGAGATCATAGTGACCGATCACGGAGATTAACACAATATTACACAATGAATGGCTATGAATGAAAGCCATTTATTGTATACAACTGTTATGTGATCACTGTGATTGGTCACAACAATTACATGGTACCAGGACCAGCCCGGTAGAGTGGTCTGTCATCTGTTGTGTCTGGTGGACACAGCAGGTGATAGATTGCAATGCAGCATGGCCCCTAGGGGCAGAGCAGTGCAGTGTTACCATAATTACACTGTACTACTCTTGGGAAGTAATCAGGATGATTTTTTACACTATGATTGCCTATAACAGTAATGATCACTGTAATAAGCAAACATTTTAATGAATGGCATCCATTTATTCATTGTGTACTTTTGCAAAAGCTGTGATTGGCCACAGCTATCACATGGTACCGATGCTCTGTGATTGGCCCTATCTGATCACTGTGACCAATCACACAGATTAGCACAATAGTACACAATGAATGGCTATGAATGAAACAACTGTCATTCGATTGCTGTGATTGATCACAGCGATTACATGGTACCAGGGCCGGCCCGGTACAGTGATCTGTCATCCGTTGTGACAGGTCGACACAGCAGGTGACAGATTGCATTGCAGAGTGGCCCCTAGGGGTCATAAGACGCCCCTCCCAGGATGGGAAAGCTGCCGCTAAGCCATCATTTGTCTATAGGTTGAGGGGGAAGTAGTTTAATAACTCAAGTAGCATCAGTAAAAAAAAGAAAAGCAAAAAAAAAGCCAACACATTTCGGGGCCAGAAAATCCCTTTCATCAGGGCTTAGAAAGAGAGCAGAATTTTTTGTGGACATAAAGATACTCTTCTGTACTCTGAAAATAGCCAGGTTGTAAATGTGCCAGTGTTAGTAGCAAAGTAACGAGTTCACCCCATCTTAGGCTACATGCATACTGGGCGTTTAGCCCTGATGAGTCAAATCCCGGCATTTTTGGGTGCCTGGGAGGCACGGGCGCACCACCCAGCCCAGCTACCAGCAGCCTTTAAAAATCTATGGTACGCAGTGGCTGGGCACTGTACTTGCATTTACGGCCATATGCGATCAGGGAATTATACCCCAAAAGCACAATTGATGCGCCCCAGGCATACACCCCTAAACACATATGGCCCCAAACACAAGTACCACTCAGTATAATGTCCAGACCTTAAGTATTTCAGCCTGTCATACAATTTGGTAGGCTGATGGGGGCAGGGCTGGCCACTGCACCCGTACCATCTGAATGCCAGGGATTTCACGCACATGGGCTCAACAGCCAATGTGCATGAGGCCTTAATAGTTGTCACCAGAAAAGGTGTCCCCATTGGAATAATTCCCCTCTCATTCTGGTGACAGCTGCAATATTTTGTATTTCCAGTCACTTTCTATTCTGGTGACAACAGTCACTGGGACAAATAAAGAAAGCGAATCTCCTCAGTGGTGACACAGACAACAATAAAAACCTGACACCGTTTCCAACTCTTCACTACTGTATCCAACACAAATCATTGACTTTAGACACATTTTAATATAATGATGAACGTTGCCAACTGTTATTCAAGTTAAACTGCAGTGCACACCTGTCCTAATTAGTAATAGTTAAATAAACTGTTGGACATTCACTCTGTGCCTAAACAGGTTCTGTTTAGTTCTGTCTACACTTTTCATGATCAGTCCTGAGATTTGGACTTAACTGAAACTCTATTCTGTATCTGCCCTGAAAAACTACCTTGAATCTGTGCCTGCGTGGGTTTCCTCCAGGTACTCCGGTTTCCTCCCACACTTCAAAGACATGCTGGTAGGGTACTTGGCTCCTGTCTAAGATTTCTCTTAGTATGTCTATATATAATTGTGAGTTAGAGACCTTAGATCAGCCTTTCTCAAACTTTTCAACACAGAGGAACCCTTGAAACAATTCTCTGGTCTCGGGGAACCCCTGCTAAAAATTAAAAATCTACAACTCATGATACATCAGTGTGATGGTCAGTGGGAAGAATGCTCCTTACACTTGTGGTCATTGGGAAGCATTACCCCCTTACAGATAGCTAAAAAGATCAATGATGTCATTGGGAATTTATCTGAGAGCTAGAAATTGACCATTGCTCAAGGAACCCCTAGCAACCTCTGGAGGAACCCTAGGGTGCCACGGAACCCTGGTTGAGAAACCCAGCCTTAGATTGTAAGCTCCTAGAGGGCAGAGACTGATGTGAATGTACAATCTATATGTAAAGTGCTGTGTAAATTGACGCCACTATGTAAGTACCTGAAATAAATTTGTGGACTTCACTCCAGCTTATTGTATCACTTCAGTGTCTTTCCTGCCTATTAGTTGGCTGTCATCTCTAGTGATGCAGTGTCTCCAAAATCATTAAAGTGTTAATAAACCCAGGAGCCTGCATTCCCTATATCTGGTCTCCCACAGTACACAGAACATGTAAATGCAACTATTTTAGTAAATATAAACTGCAAAATACCTTTTCTCATCAGCAGTATATAGCAGTCTTGTGACTCCTATCAGTGTCTTAAAGCTTGTAAGAGGCGTTTTCATTCTCCTCTGATTGTCCTATGAGGCTGCAGGACCCCTGCTGACCCTCTGTCTGGACAGTGCTGATTGGCCCCATGCTGATCACATGCACCCTCCCAAGAAAAGGAGAAAATTATCTGGCAATACACACCAAACTGAGCATGTGCGGAGTGACTACAAAAGCTCTGTCTAATCAGCAGATGGATTGGGGACGGTGGAAGGAGGGGTGGATCAGAGAAGACAGGATCTTTCAGCCTGCAGGTGATTAACCCCTTAGGTTCCACAGTGAATATAACAAGCATGCTTTACTGCATATACAGACTTTTACTGCTGTGGGTTTAGTAACACTTTTTTTCCCTTAAAGAGTAACTCCACTTTCGAGGGGGAAAAAATAGTTTATAAACTTGCTACACAAGTCATATTGTAATTGGAGGGCATTAAAAATTACCTTTCCGTTTCAATCTGTAGCTGTGTAATTTTCTGTACAATGCAATATGGCAGCCTGTAAGTATACAGGTGGTGTACAGAGCATCCCCCAGAGAGGTCATTTCCTGCTTGTGTGATTGCCTTACTGAAGTCTACTCTATGATACAAGTCAGATTTTGGGCATCCCCTGCAACAAAAATGGTATTTTTGGTGAGATGCTCCCAAAGGGAAATCACGTCTTAGGGGATGCAGACCCTGCCACTTAACTCATTAGAGCCCTGTGGGTGCAGCAGCTGATTGATAATGATAGTCACTCCCATTCACATTCACTTTGGACACAGAGAAACAAATAGCTATTTCTTCATGATAACAAAAGATCACGCAGAGGGGAATGTTTTTTTTTCTCAACAAAATTGGAGTTACGCTTTAAAGTGGAAGTATATGGGGGGGGGGGGGGTGCAAGGAGGGCACTAGCAATAAAGCACAAGTATGCAAATGATTGCATAATAGCATCTCCCTGATGGGAACACGGGCAGCAATAAAAATCTGGCAGGGGTTCTAACCCCTACCCACTCTATAAAAATCTAGAAAAAAAATAAAATAGCTTTAGATATACTTTAATATAAAAGGGTCCAGCTTTTGTGAATAGCATTCTTCTCAATAATAAATTCAACATTTGTAGCTGCAGATAACCAGATGTAATACTATTGTACCTTGTAGAGATTGGTGCAGTTCCACATTGCCTCAACTATGAAATAAAGGAAGACGCGGTGGATTTTATATGGGTTTATTTTGGTCCTTTGTTTCTGGATCATCTCCAGTACTTTAAGCTCTGTTCCTGGTAATCATTTATCATACGGTGACTTCCATTAATCAGGTCTCCATGTAACAATAAAACGCTCGCTCTGTTATACCTTCTTCTTACTTTAATAAGGCAAAGGGGAACAAACCGCCTACAAAGCGCAGGAACCCGCCGTAACCCAATCAGGACAAGATTCATTCTGATTGGCTGCTTTCAGATTACTGCCCTTTGCTTGGAGCTCTTTGCCGTATTAACAATGGCCACATGTTACGAACGTTTTTCATTCAATCATACTTTTCAGCTATTTCCTGCCAGAAACATAGCATGCCTTCTTTCTTTTATAGACAAAAAAAAAATTAAATAAATAAATCGGTCTGTTATCTAGAGAAACTGTCAATCTTTCGCGACACATACATTATGAACGGAAAAATGATCGGAATGGGGTTTACAATTCAATTGGACAGGATGGAAAATCTTCCTCCACTTCCAATAGAAATTTCCTGCCATGTGATCAGATATGCTGATCAGAACCACCAACATACACTGCAATCATTTACTAATTAAGAAAGCAACCATCTGAACGGAAAATCATAAAAATGAGATTGCAATGTGTGGACACCTTGAGCAATGAGGCTCCATGCACACTAGCATTTTTTCTTTAAGCTAAGAAATTCTACAAAAAAAAAATGCTGGCAATAGCGTTTTTTTAGTAATGTTTTAGTAGCGTTTAAGAGTGATTTATTAGCATTTTTGCATGCTTTATAAAGAAAAAAACTTGTAGCGTTTAGGAGTGTTTTATTTGTGTTTTTTGCAGTTCATTTATAAAAAAAACTCAACACTACTTGTAGCGTTTAGGAGTGTTTTATTTGTGTTTTTTGCAATTCACTTATAAAAAAAAATGCTCAAAAAACACTACTTGTAGCGTTTAGGAGTGTTTTATTAGCGTTTTTTGCAGTTCTTGTATAAAAAAAAAAAAAATGCTCAAGAAACACTACTTGTAGTGTTTAATTAACAATTTTTTGCCCTTCTTTTATAAAAAAAAAATTCTCGAAAGACACTACTTGTAGTGTTTAGGAGCAGTTATGAGCGTTCTTTTCTGCTGGAAAAACGCTACAAAAACTCTCCAAAAAAAATTGTTTCTGTTCCTAGATTTTGAAACTCAACAAACGCTAAGGTTCCATTCACACCTGAGGGTACTGCAATCGCTGGCGGAATCACATGATTCTGCCCAGGATTCCAGAATCGCGCAAAACACAGGACGCGTTTGCCTTAATGGCATCCCAAAGGCAGTGTGATTTTGCAGCGATTGTTGAGTGACAAAACTCGCTAAAATCGCAGCAAAAATCCCACCGCTAAACACTCCTGGCTCTCTACCAAAATGTGGTACATGGGCGTCTGTGGCGCGTTTTTGGAGCGGAGGGATGAATGGTGCCGCTCCAAAAACGCACCACAAAAAACACACAAAGAAAGCTTAAAGAAACGCGGTGCAGCAGCTGACACTGCACTATGCTTAGGCGTGAATAGAGCCTAAAGTAGTGTGCATGCACACATAGGGTAACACTATTTAGCTTCTAGGAGCAGACAAAAATGCTAATAGCTTCAAGGAAAAAAAAAACTGCTAGTGTGCATGAAGCCAAAATGTAACCCCAAAATCTATATTTCAGTACATTTCACATGATTTTTGATCTTCTTGAGCAATTTGTTTTTTGTGTTGCAAAGTTTCTGCAGCTGCCAGTAAGGGCACTTTCCTGTTACACCTGACAACGCTAAGCCGCTGCTTCTCAATTAGTGGCAGTGTTGTCAGCAGCTGTTGGGCAGCATATCAGGTATATTGGTGGCCATACCTACTTTGATAAATGATTGAGTTATTTTCCGATCGATTACGCCCAATAGGAATCATCTATAGTCGATGACTTATTTCTATTGGGAGTAATTGATCGGCAAAGTAATCAATCGTTTATCAAAGTGGGTATGGCCACCAATACACCATGTTGCCTCAATCAGCAGCACTGGACTTCTTTGTTCATGAATTTGATCAACCAGAGTGCATGGAGGTGCGACCGCTAATTTATGATTGTATCTTCCACCTATTGATCAAATACGTTATTGACTATAGATAGTTCCTATTGGGAGTAATCAATCGTCAAAGAAATCAATAATTTTTGGAAGTGGGTATTGCCACCAATAGACCATGTTGGAAGATACAATCATAAGTTAGCGGTCGCATCTCTGTTTCCCCATGCACTCTGATTGATCAAATCCATGTACAAAGCAGCTCAGCACTGCCGATTGAGGCAACATGGTCTATTGCTGGCAATACCCACTTCCAAAAATTATTGATTTCTTTGACGATTGATTACTCCCAATAGGAACTATCTATAGTCAATAACGTTTTTGATCAATAGGTGGGAGATACAATCATAAATTAGCGGTCGCACCTCCATGCACTCTGGTTGATCAAATTCATGAACAAAGAAGTCCAGTGCTGCTGATTGAGGCAACATGGTGTATTGGTAGCCATACCCACTTTGATAAACGATGTATTTCTTTGCCGATCAATTACTCCCAATAGAAATCATCTATAGTCGATAACTAATTTGACCGATAGGTGGAAGATACAATCATAAATTAACGATCGCACCTCCATGCACTCTGATTGATCAAATTCATGAGCAAAGCAAAACATAGTCTGTTGGTGGCCATACCCACTTTTATAAATTATTGAGTTTATTTCTGATCAATTATTCCCAATAGGAATCATCTATTATCAATAGCTTATTTTATTGATAGGTGGAAGATACAATCATAAATTAGCGGTCGTATCTCTGTTTTCCCCATGCACTCTAATCGATCAAATTCATGAACAAAGAAGTCCAGTGCTGCTGATTGAGGCAACATGGTGTATTGATGGCCATACCCACTTTGATAAATGATTGATTTTTTTGCCAAACGATTACTCCCAATACAAATCATCTATAGTCATTAACTTATTTGATCTACAGGTCTAAGATACGATCATAAGTTAGCAATCGCATCTCTGTTTTCCTCATGCACTCTGATTGATCAAATTCATGAACAAAGCAATTCAGTACTGCTGACTGAGGCAACGCGATCAATCATTTTCCAGCCAATCGACTCACTTTGACTGAAATCAATCTCAATCAATCGGATGGGAAGTTATGCTTTTATGTTTGTTGCTTTGATTGAATTTCTCCTCAATCAGATAGAAAAATCGAAGTGTATATTGGCCACCATATCAGATAAACAGCCCAAAGGACAACCGAAGGAGTGCAAAGGGCAGGCTGACAACGCTGATGCTGATTGCAAAGCAGTGGCTTACAGCCGGTTCACACAGGGGCGATCCGACTTGCGGGGCAACTTTGCTAGGCGATTTGAAAGCAACTTCAGCGCGACTTTGGGCAACTTATAGCGTGACTTGAGGCGACTTACAACAGTACTTCATGCCAGGCGACTTTGCTGTGGCCAATCAGAGAAGGGAGGGAGGGAGTTGCCCTAAAATAAATTCTATTCTTTTCACTGTGAAGTCGCTTCTGTTTAGATGGGGGATCCGACTTGGAGGCGACTTCCATTGATTTCTATGGGCACAAGTCGGATAGAAGTCGCCTCAAAGTAGTACAAGAACCTTTTCTGAAGTCAGAGCGACTTCAGTAGTGTACATTTAGACCGCTCACATTCACTTCTATGGGATTTGACTTGGCAAGTGACTTGGGGGCGACTTAAAGCGACACAAGTAGCCTCCCAAGTCGCTGTAGTGTAAACCGGCCCTTAACGTTGTCAGCCTGCAACAGGAAGTGCTGCTATTGGCAGGATCTATGGGTAAACTTGGCAACAGATGAAAAAAAATTGATATGCTCAAGAAAACTGTTTCTAGCGATGCCTGGGATGCGACGCATACATGAAAAATAGATTTTTGGTTTAGGTTCACCTTAGGGCTACATGTACACAGGCCACCCCTAAACATAAATCTCCTGGCAGCAGAAAAACGCCAAATGTGGCAAAAATGTGGCATTGCGTTTTTTTGCCAAAACGTTCCCCTCCTGAGCGCAATTCTTCTGCGTTCAGGAGAGGGATAGTGGCTGATTTACCGGCTGAGTTAAGTTAGCCATATGCGGACCAAATTTAATTTGCTGATGAACCAGCTCAGTGGGTGGCCCTGTTGCTACCCTCAGGCAGTGCCGGGACAAGATCATCCAGTGCCCAGAGCAAAGATGCCAAATTGTGCCCTCCCCCCTGCCTGATGTGCAAGCTTAGGGGATCCCACACCCAGCAGTCACTTGGTCAGTACTCCTGTCAGCCTTATAACACAAGGAGGGCACACTAATCTCTAAAGTAAACCACTGCGCCTAGGGCAGCTTCCCCTCTCGCCCACCCCTTGTCCCGGCCTTGCCCTCAGGCATGCAATTTCCTGAAAAATGGAAAGCAAGGCATTAAATTGGCTGCATACAATCAGATGCAGGCGCTGGTCAGGTATTTTGACAGCTGGCTGTCAAAATACGATGTCCACAGTGGGCAATCGTCCATCGGCGCCCATCTACATGTGTATGACCAACTTCAGTCCTTTTCCAACCACTATATTAACCTCAGAATACCCTTTTAACCTGTACAAATATCATCAATAAGAATGCAAAAAGCATGAAATGCCATTTCACAGCAAGAAACAAAAATCAGTTTTTAGTTATACTAATGATCGCTGATTTCTGATTGGCTGCTACGGCTAATGGCACTTCCTTGCTGTTTGCACAGTGTTATTAAATAAAGCTAATACAAAGCAGTACAAAGTGCAACCGCCATGTGCAAAGTGTCCTAACTCACATCGACCAACCAGATTTCACCCTTCATTCGCATTGAGGCATAAGAACTGAGAGAAGGTGATTTCTGATTGGTTGCTGCACATCATTGCTCTTGGAACTCTTACTCTTCAGACAGGTCAATCAGTAGTACAAGCATCTCTTTACAGGTAACACAGTTAGTAAAAATTTATATTAAAAAAATGATTTTTAAACTTTATCAGCTTTTCAGGGCAGTGTCCTACAAGAAAGTTGTCGACAAATGTTACCCTTTAGGTTCTAGATCCACTTTCATCAGCTGTAGCTGTCCTGGCAGCTCTGTATATGTCTATAGAGAAGTCCCACTCTGTCTTGTAAAACCTGTGCCTCCGACTCAGTTAATAAGCCGAGCTCCGCGGCCAGCGGTTCCCCTGCCAGGTACAGCGCGTGCAGCTCCTCCGCGGTGCGCTGCCCTACGTACAGCTCCCGCAATTTCCGCACCAAGCCCCTGCGGAACAGGCACACTGTAGCCAGCAGCTCCTTGTTGTACTTGTCCCAGGTGTCCCGAACCCTGTATCCATGTGCCAGCCCGGCCTCATTATCCAACAAAACCAAGGTGCCATCTGGAGACCGATGGAGGTTATTAGTTCCTCGCAACATGACCCTAGGATCCCACTGGAGGCTGAAAAGATTGCTCACCAGCCGGTCAAAGTTGGCAGTCAGGTAGTCAAAGAGGATCAAGTCGCCCCATTGTGCCAGCTCCACCATGCCAGTTTGCCCTGAGTGCAATTCCTCCACCAGGGGACGCAGTTTTCCATCCTCAGCTCGCAGGGCAAGGGGTGGCAGGACCGAGCTGAGGTTGTGCAGCCAAGGGGTGATGGTGACCAAGGAACCTGACGCCCAACCTGTGCCCCCCAACTCAGCCAGCGCCCACTGAGTGCTGCCCACTTTGGAGAGGACGCAGGGTGGCACGGCGGGCAGCCCCAGCAGGCGAGATAAGTAGAAGGAGAGGACTTCCCCCTGGATCTGCTCAGGGTTGATGCCATACCGTATGCAGGCTTTGCTGCCATCTGATAAGGTTGCCAGTCGGTTGGTGCTGCGCCCGCAGCCTCTCTCCAGGGTCACCACGCTGGCATTGCGGGCAAATTGCTGCCAACGCTGAGAGTATTCATCTGTAAAGCCCTGAGGCAGTGCCCTCTCCAGTGCCCGTGGCCAGTAGATGCCCTGCTCCAGGGAAAGGCTGGGCTGTGACCGGTTCGCTGGGTTCCCCTGCCCTGGAGATGCCCCCTGGGTATGTGCCACAGTAACTGGTGGAGTATGCGGGTGTAGTGCAGGCAGGCGCAGTGCCCTAGGGGATCTTTGATGGAGGTGCTCAGGCTGCTCCACTGGATGAGGATCTTTCCTTAGCCAGAAGACCCCCCCTATTACCAGGAGGACCCCTGAAGCGACCAGTGCCAGAGCAGTCCTCATCCTAACTAGGCGCTTGGTACAGTCACAATGACCCTGAGGGCACAGAGCACTTATTCCACGGGCACTTCCTTTGTAGCTGTAAAAAGGGGAAAATCCTTGGTCCACTGGCCATCATTTAAGGGAGGACTTTGTCCAGGGTAGGTGTTGCACATTTCCCTGCCTGGGCACATTGTAGGGGGGGCATCCAGCAGATCTTTGTGTCCTGGGCATCCCTCCTTGGGCACATGTTGGGCTCTTTGTCCACAGTTACTGAGGTCTTCATTCCATCTTTCAGGGTCCCCAGGTCCTAGAAAGTTGCGAGCAGCCCCTTGCAGTGGTCAGAGGTGCCAGGGTCAGGGGTGGGCACCATGCTCTGGGCAGAGAAGAGGACCAGTCACCCTAGGATCCCATCACACAGTCCGATCTCCTCTCCCTCTCTCCTCCTGGTCTGCTGTGAGAAGCGTTAGCTTTGTATCTTCCAGATGAGGAAAATTCCCACACCCTCCCAGCCCCCCTGTGACCCCCCCCTTCAGCTCCGCCTCTTAAAGGGGCAGAGTCTTGGGTCCCTCTAGGATCAGCTCAGCCAGCATTCTTCAGAACTCCACATGTGTGACAATAGAATGGATTAAATACTGCAATCTACATATCATTTACATCTGCAAGGCACAGGGATGATCTCTGAATGTAATCAGCCCATCAAGCTGCAATTAGAAGGTAAAGCAATTGTGCAAAGGTTGCCCCCCAATATACAAATCCTTTATTATTTGCTTTTATCAGATTTAATAGAATGCATTGCACTGGGCTGATCTCATTTCCCAGCCTATGCTCAAGGCAGGGAAGGGTTAATGCGTTCTCTTTGGTAACTAATGCAGCCACTGGGCTGTCCTGCAAGCCCACCTGCTCTGGAAGGGTCAGGCAAAGGGGTCACTTATGCAGCTTCTTAATCCCCCTCCATGCATCTTCTAATTAGGACCCTCCTGCAACTGAGTGTTGGCAGACTGTGGTCCGCGAGCTCCCCCAGCTGCCCAAACGGTGGAACTGCAGCTTCAGCTCCCAGCAGCTCTTCTGTTGTTACATTTATTTGTAAATAGAAGAGGAAGTCACTAAATATTTGGTTACAGAAGTTGTTACATTTTATCTGTTATTGAGGACACAGATTTAAAGGGCCCAGTCACACTAGGTGCAGTAGGACTGCATTGGGTGTATATAAGTACCTGAAATAAATTCCAGCGCAGTCCCACCGCAAGACAAGGGAAAATGTCGCCTACTTGGTCATTTCTCAGCGCTGCGTGCGCTGGAAAAAAGGACGGCGTACATTTCTTTTTCTCAGCTCAGTGCAGTTCAACGCAATCCACTGCCTTGCACCACTCTGTAGCCAACAGAACTTAACCACTTCAGCCCCGGAAGGATTTCCAGCTTTAGGACAGGAGCCCTTTTTGCGATTCGGCACTGCGTCGCTTTAACTGACAATTGCGCGGTCGTGCGGCGTTGTACCCAAACGAAATTTGCGTCCTTTTTTTCCCACAAATAGAGCTTTCTTTTGATGCTATTTGATCACCGCTGCGTCATTTCTGGTCGCCGCTATAAACAAAAGAAGAGCGACAATTTTGAAAAAAAAAAACAAATTTCTTACTTTTTGCTAAAATACAAATCCAAAAAAAAAATATAAAAAAACATTTTTTTTCATTGTTTTGGCCGATTTATATTCTTCCTCATATTTGTGATAAAAAAAAAATCGCAATCGGCGTTCATTGATTGGTTTGCGCAAAAGTGGTCACGTTTACGGATAATGAGAATTCATTTTTGGGGTTTTTATTTATTTATTTTTTTACCAGTAATGGCGGCGATCTGCGATTTTTAGCGGTACTGCGCTATTTCAGTGGACATGTCAGACCATTTTGACACTTTTTTGGGACCATTGGCATTTATACAGCGATCAGTGCTATAAAAATGCACTGATTACTGTGTAAATGCCATTGGCAGTGAAGGGGTTAACCTGCAGGGGGCGCTCTAAGGGTTAACTATGTTCCCTGGGCGTGTTCTAACTGTATGGGGACTGCCCTAGCTGGGGAAGGGAAGTGGTCACAGCCTTCACGTACAGGAAGGCTGTGATCACAGCCCTTCCCCCTCACACAGAGCGGAGGTCCGTGTTTACATACACGGACCTCCGTTCCTTTGCTCCGGGGGGGCCATTGCGGGTAGCCGGCGGCAATCGAAGCTGCCACACCCGCTCCCTGGCCCTCCCCGAACACAGTGAGCGCGCGGGCGCGCCTCCGGCGGCGCGCGCACGCTCACTAGGCTCGTGAGCGCGGCCGCCGTCGTATGACGGCGATTTGCGCTCACGAGCCACCTTGTCGCCGTCAATTGCCGATCAGCGGTCGGCAAGGAGTTAAAAGAGATTTTTTGGAATCACACTTACCTAAGTGGATGCTGCATCTGTCCCCCGCCAGCTGTAAGACTGAGAACCCAGCGATTGAACACCGCCAATCGCTTGGTTCTCAGTGCTCCCTGACCAAAGAGCTGGTGACTATCAGTCACCAGCCCTCTGCTCTGCCCCCCCTGCTCACTGGAGCGCTGGGCTGTAAGAGGGCAAGAGGCTGAGCTGGGAGCCGGTCCAGGCATGTGGGTGGATCCCGACCATATGGTTGTGATCTTTCCCGAGCCTTGCCCAGCTCTGTGGCGCAGTGGTGGCTGTTGCTCGTCAATCCACCAGCCCCAATCTAAGTTGCGGGCAGCTTCAGCTCCTTCCTGCGTCTCCTCCTTCTCGGCGGCTTCACTGCAGCTTCCCCTGCATCTCCTTCTCCTCGGTGGCTTCCTCCTCAGCAGCCAATACGATTGCTTCTCCTCTCGGCGAATTCGGTCTTAAGACCCGCTTCCTGATTGGCTGGGAGGAGAATCAGGAAGACAATAGTAAATATTAATTTGCTAATGTCACACAACTGGGTGGGCACTGCGCCCTGAGCCCACCCTTTATTGAGGCCAGTTAGAGCCTCAGGCTTCCAAAAAATCTGCATCCGGCGCCATGCATGTAGATTAGAGGCCGGGCACATGGATTAGGGGGGTGGTGCCCCTGTGCCCCTTATGGACGGACCACCACTGGGCTGATAGCAGGCTTCAGCCTGCTGTCTGCTGAAAATGGGTCACAAGACTGCAGAATGAACTGCACTCCTGTGACTCACAGGAGAAATACAGCCAAACAAGCTTTGGCTGTACTTCCCCTTTAATGAAATGTCGCTGTGTGACATTTGAATGAAGATCATTAAAAAGAAAGGAAATAGTGCAATGCGCCACATTTGGTGCATTGGCACTGCTTTTATCCTACCGCATACCCGCAGCTGCTACAGGCTTATTTACTTGCAGGCAGGAGGTAGTGGTGGTAAAAAATTGTGGGTCGAGCTGAGGTTTTAATGCCCCCCTCACCTTAAAAGGAGAGGAAGCTGTGCACAAACTGCAGCCATGAATTTTTGCTTCGCAGGTGCGGCAAAAAGCATACTCCTTGTTGCTATTGGTGGGCAGTACTGCCACTGAATACAACCCATTCAAGTGAATGGGGCCGCAAATAAATGCGAGCCAAATGCTAGGCTCACAGACACAACACGGTATTCCCATTTAGAAACCCTGTTCAGCTGTCAAAAAAACCCCAAAACAGCCACTCAGGAGGTGACAGTATCGCCTCCTAAATGCCTTTCAAATATATCCTATACAGCTCTCTGAAAAGCAATGCAGAATAGATCGCTTTTCTGAGACTGGCACAGGTTTAAACGAGCATATCTAATCCAAAAAACACAAATTGGTAGTAATGCATCTTACCTATCCTTAAAATGGTTGTACACCTCAGACAAGAAATATGAACAAAGCATATCCCTCTATAGTGTGTACTTGTCTCAATGCAGAGCACTAAGCCCCAGTTCACACCAGTGTAACTTGTCGTGCAATTTTCCAATTCCAAATTGCATGACAAGTCGCACCCTATTGTTAGCAATGGAACTGTTCAAATCAGTGCGACTCCGATCTGAAAAAAAGGTTCCTGCAATATATTTAGCGATTTCAGGTGTGACTTGCATAGACAACTGTGCATGAAGTGGCAAAGATGTCAGGCAAGTTGTACCTGAAATCACATTGACCTGCAGCTTTGAAATTGTGCTACTTGAAGTGAAGTACTGTAGCATGATTTCAAAGTCGCATTCAATGTGAACGGGGGCTTAGTGTCATTTCTGTCTGCTGCTTCGTTCTTCTGCTATCAACATGAATCACTTCTGACACGTTTTCCTGACACCAAGGGAAAAAAGGTGACAAGGGAGGGATCTCCAGCCTGTGATTGACAGCCTCAGCTCTGTTCCTGTGTGCTATATATAGGGGGTGGGCCCATTCCAGCCAATCAACTCTCAGAGCTCTCCTCACTGAGATCCGCGGTGTGTAATTTCAGCTCTTCAGCCCTTCTTTCTGACAGCTCAGACAAGCATCATAAATTCTAGACTTTGAATCAATGTAAAGAAGAGAAGACTGCAGATAAACAGGTACATCTCATGTAGGAGGATTTGTTTCATCTCTGTGTATCGCCTGAGGCCAGTCACTTCACTGGGTATATGTGAGGGTTTACAACCACTTTAGGAGCCTGTTCACATCCGGTGCACTCGGTGCAGTAGGACTGGGTGGCTATTCCAGTGCATTCCTACTGCAAGGCAAGGCAAAATGCTTAGTTTCTTACCTGGCCAGTTGAAACCACCTTGCAGTGTTTGCTGAAAAAACTGTGTCACACTGCAGCCAATATAACTTAATGAAATGTCACTGTGGGATAGATTTAGAGCCCTTTCACACCGAGGCACTTCTAAACTGCCCATAAAACGCTGAGTGCTTTTGCTGCACTTTTCAGGCCCTTTTGGGGGACTTCCCATTCATTTCAATGGGGAGGGGCATTTTGAGGCACTTTTTTAGCTCTCCAAACATGCTCCAAAGATGCTGCATGCCAGATTTTTTTCACTGCACTGCCAGCGCACAGCCCCAGTGTGAAAACATTTGAGGTCTTGATCTATCCTTCTCTCGAGACCATCTTTGAAGTACATGGCATCTTCTCGAGGAGGAGTAACATGTTTTGCTAGTCGTATCAATGCTGCGTCCACTAGAGGAGCAGTTTCCAGGTGCTTCACATCCTCGGCTTTAATGGGGTAGAGCCTCAAAGTTTTGTTTGACAGGGAGGTCTTCCTGTCTACTTTCCCCATTCCTCTACAATGGTATCCTTTAGCTCTGCTAGGAGTGGAAAGTTGGAGTGTTCCATCCAGTGGCGGCTGGTGAATTTTTAGGATGGGGGGGGGGCGCCAGGCCCCGTCCTTCCTTTTTGACCCCTTCTACTTCTCATAAGCCCCATCCCTTATAGAATCCACCCACTCCGTCCGCTGTATTCCACATATTGTGTCAGGAGTATGCAGCCAGTACACAGGTATTGCAGCCAGTATCACAGTATACAGCCAGTACACAGGTATTGTAGTCAGTACACAGGTAGCCAGTACACAGGTATTGTAGCCAGTACACAGGTAGCCAGTACACAGGTATTGTAGCCAGTACACAGGTAATGTAGCCAGTACACAGGTATTGCAGCCAGTACTCAAGTAGCCAGTACACAGGTATTGTAGCCAGTACACAGGTAGCCAGTACACAGGTATTGTAGCCAGTACACATGTAGCCAGTACACAGGTAGCCAGTACACAGGTATTGTAGCCAGTACACAGGTAGCCAGTACACAGGTATTGTAGCCAGTACACAGGTATTGTAGCCAGTACACAGCTTTTGCAGCCAGTACACAAGTAGCCAGTACACAGGTATTGTAGCCAGTACACAGGTAGCCAGTACACAGGTATTGTAGCCAGTACACAAGTAGCCAGTACACAGGTATTGTAGCCAGTACACAGGTAGCCAGAACACAGGTATTGTAGCCAGTACACAGGTAGCCAGTACACAGGTATTGTAGCCAGTACGCAGGCAGCCAGTACACAGGTATTGTAGCCAGTACACAGGTAGCCAGTACACATGTAGCCAGTAAACAGGTAGCCGGTACACAGGTAGCCAGTACACATGTAGCCAGTACACAGGTAGCCAGTACACAGGTAGCCAGTACACAGGTTTTGTAGCCAGTATACAGGTATTGTAGCCAGTACACAGGTAGCCAGTACACAGGTATTGTAGCCAGGCCAGTACACAGCACAGCAGTACGGTACATCCCGCCCACCGCACCGTGACATAGCCAATCACTGGCAGTCAATGGCTCAGGGCAGCCAATTAGTGTATGTATGAGCGCTTCTTTGGCACATTTTTATGACTGACCAATAGGCTCACTACTTGCTGTCAGCAGACAGCAAGGAGCCGAAGAAAACAAAAAATCAATATACCGGCGCCACCTTTAGGGGGTTCAGCGGAATATTTTTTTCCTCATTCCCAGTGTTATTCCCAGCGGGGAGGCGGCACCCAATCGCCCCCTATTGACCAGCCGCCGCTTTCTTTGCTTAGCTGGGTGTGTATTTTGTTCTTCCCACTTCAGAGCCTCCTTAATTGCTTTAATTAATGGGGAGACTAGGGCAAAGTCAAATCCACCAAGGAACTTGTCTCCTTCTACCTCACTGTCTGAGGATCTGGAGGAAGCGACATATGGCTGAGATGGGCCTGGTCCTCTTGGGCATCATCAACCAGCCTGACATGACGGTGGTCTGGCTCTGCGTGCGGGTTGTACACCACTCTTTTAGGGACTGTTGCACCGCATGCTACATTAGAGACTCCATTTGCTGGCTTCCAGTCTTTCTTTCCCCAACCACATGGGCATAACATGACTCACATAGTGATATGCCCTCCGGGACTTGGGTCCCACAACCCCAGCAGGCTCTGCGATCAGAGCAGGTGTCAAAGCGGCGGGTGCGGTGTCTAGAGGAGGAATGAGAGCGCCTCCTCTGATGTTGGATCCTAGACGGGAAATTGTGGGATCTAGATGAAGAATGCCCCCTTGTGGCCTGGCAAGGTCTCTGTCATCATGTGCCAAAGTCTGGCAATCCGACCTGGAGGGGCTGACAAACAAAAAAAAAGAGACGTGCCATTAGATTAGATAAGAGCACTCTCGCCACCAGAAGCACCTCCTCTGCCCCATACATACCTTGTGCGTGAGGGCTGGCCACAAGAGGTGGCGACCTATCCATGGTAGCAGGAGGGTAGGAACCGGATGAGCGAACCCACCAGACCCGTAGGGACAAGGCCCTTAAGGCTAGGGAGGTAGCGGGAGAGAAGGAAAAAAGGGAGGTTACTTCCCCTTTAAGAACCCCCCATGATCCAAGGTAATGACCATGGCCAGGTTACCCTAAGGCAGGACATCCAGGGCATGGGGAAGCTACCGCACACCGCCTGCAGAATTTCCCAACAAGGCAGGGGCTATTTTAAACCCCCCCCCCCCTCGTGACGTCACTGCCGCACCTCCACCGGACCTGTGCCAAGGAGCCCGGCCACCAGGTGCCCGCCGAGGATTCGTGCATGCACCTGCTGAGGAAGTGCTGCGGTGTCCTGGAACGCAGAAGCTTTCCAACCACCATGAGAGGCCAGAACTAGCACCAAGGAGGGGAGAGGAAAAGGCACACAAAACAAAAAATAACATAAACTGCTGCCATGGAAATAATGCTGCTCTGGCGGGAAGCCATCTTCCCGACCTTGCCAGTCACAGACGTCCATCCTTGGGCATATACAGGCCACCCTTTACCACTGGGTCAACATGCCCGAAGCCACTTGCTCGCCCGTGGCTGGGCCCTGGGCTATTTGACACCGCCATGCATCATGCCCAACTCAAGCCCATTCGGGGCTTCATCAAGACAGGGATGTCCGAAATCCTCATGCACCATGGAGAAAACGTAAGTGTATCCGGGGTCCAAAGAGGAGGACAAAAAAGGAACACAGTCTCTGGCTTTGAGTTCAAATTTATGGGAATGGGGTCCTATAGCTTTTGAAAGGAGGTGGGGTAAACCCACACGTAGGCTGCCATAGAGTCTGTCAGAAAAATTGCTTTTCTGTCGCGATCCTGGTGGTGGAGTCTGTCTTATGCAGGGAACAACCGCTCTGACACACCCGATTCGGGGACCCCTGATAGTGTAGACAGGAAGTCCCGGAGTGCGGGATGGCACGAGGGCTGGATGGTCGCTGGTGGTGATGTCAGGCTCCAGGTAGTCGTGCAGGCTGGTGGATGGTCGTGCAGGCTGGGTCGGCAACTGGCGGGCAGAGAGGCACAAAAGGGTCAGGCAAAGAGTGGGCAAAGTCTAAGCAGAGTTCGTTAACAGACTGGCGGCAGAGTACAGAGGGGTCAGGCAAGCGGATGGTCGTGGATAGCAGGGGTCGGTGCAGGCAGACAGATAGCAGGTCAGGTCAATCCGGGTCGGATCACAGGAGCAGGAACAACACAGGAACAGGTCTCAGGAAGCAGAGCTGAAGCTCGCAGGTACTCAGACGCTGTAGAACGGACAGCACCTGCCGACAGGTGCAGGAAGCTTAAGTAGAGCCGTTTGGCGCCGCGTGAACGCACAAAAACGGCAAAAAAGTCCAGAAAAAGGGCCTGACTTCAACAGGCCAATCTTTTCCTAACATTTTCTCATCCCCTAGACCTGGGGTCTCCAATTGTTCTAAACAAAGGGCCGGTTTAGTGTCCTTCAGACCTTAGAGGGGCCAGGCTGTGACTATTGAGAGTAGAAAAGGTCTGTGCAAAAAATTAGGTGCCCCATCCTTTGTTTCAGTGGGAGTAATTGTGCCCCATCGTTGGTGCCATTTGAGATGAATTGTGCCCCATCGTTGGTGCCATTGGGAGAAATTGTGCCCCATCGTTGGTGCCATTGGGAGGAATTGCGCCCCATCATTGGTGCCATTGAGAGGAATTGTGCCCCATCATTGATGTCATTAGGAGGAATTGCCCCCATTGTTGGTGTCAGTGGGAGGAATTGTGCCCCATCGTTGGTGTCATTGGGAGGAATTGTGCCCCATCATTGGTGCCATTGGGAGGCATTGTGCCCCATAATTGGTGCCATTGGGAGGAATTGTGCCCCATCATTGGTATCTGAGGGAGAAATTGTGCCCCATCATTGGTGTAATTGGGAGGAATTGCGCCCCATCGTTTGTGTCATTGGGAGGAATTGTGCCCCATCATTGGTGTCATTGGGAGGAATTGTGCACCATCATTGGTGTCAGCGGGAGGAATTGTGCCCCATCGTTGGTGTCATTGGGAGGAATCGTGCCCCATCGTTTGTGTCATTGGGAGGAATTGTGCCCCATCGTTGGTGTCATTGGGAGGAATTGTGCAGCATCATTGGTGTCAGCGGGAGGAATTGTGCCCCATCATTGGTGTCAGCGGGAGGAATTGTGCCCCATCATTGGGCCACATTGCTGCTGTCATTAAAAGAAATGTTGCCTCTTCATTGGTGTCAGTGGGGGGAATTATGCCCCATTGTTGGTATCAGTGACTGAAATAGTGCCCCAAGGGCTGGATAAAAGCAAGCAAATGGCCGAATCTGTTCCTGGGCCGAAGTTTGGAGACCCCTGCACTAGACAGAAATGAGCATTTAACCCTTGCCATACAGGCATAGCCCAACTGCAAAGGAAAATGTTTAGGTTTCCTGTAGTCTGCATACTCACCTTGTTCTGCAATGAAATCACATGGCACTGATGCTGAGACTACACAAGGCCAGAAACAGCTGCTTAGCTCTAGGCACCCTTCAGCTCAGGGAACACCAAGTACGGATCTTAATGGGAGTGCTCGTCACAGGATAACTGAGACTAAGCAAACTTCAGCCAACATTTATCAGGAAAAAAAATATTAATGGTCAGCTCACCCGGCTACCTGAGATCCATCAAACCTCCAATGTAGTGCACAATGTGTGTTCCTTCCCCACCACAAATATAAATCTGAATAAAGATGGATCAGAACATCCTCCTGATAGTGTAAAACTTTTCATTAATACATATGCCTTTACCCTTCACACTGGCGGAAGCTTTAATTGGGCTGCAAAGCCTGAAACCGATATAAACTCACCGGCCACTTTATTAGGTACACCTTGCTAGTATCGGGTTGGACCCCTTTTTGCCTTCAGAACTGCCTTTATTCTTGGTGGCATAGATTCAACAAGGTGTAGGAAACATTCCTCATAGATTTTGGTCCATAGTGACAATGATAGCATCACACAATTGCTGCAGATTTGTCGGCTGCACATCCATGGTGCGCATCTTCTGTTCCACCACATGCCAAAGGGGCTCTATTGGATGAGATGTGGGGAGTGTGGAGGCCATTGGAGTGCAGGGACCTCATTGTCCAGTGGTGAGATGATTGGAGCTTTGTGACATGGTGCATTATCCTGCTGGAAGGAGACATCAGAAGATGGGGACACTGCAGTCATAAAGGGATGGACATGGTCAGCAACAATACTCCGGTAGGACGTGGTGTTAAAATGATGCCCATTTGGTACTAAGGGGCCAAAAGTGTGCCAAGAAAATATCCCCCACACCATTACACCACCACCACCAGCCTGAACTGGTGATACAAGGCAGGATGGATCTGTGCTTTTGTAGCTCCGTAGGGGCTGCTGAATGTAGTGGTCTGTCTGTCACCCTGCCCCCGGCTTTCAACTCTCAAACTCTCAGAGTCATTGAATAGTCTATAGTTTTTTTGTATTGTATTGAGGGGATTTAATTTGGATGGGGATGGGAGATATGGGATGTCCAGTAGTATTTAGCACAACTTGTTTGGGACTTCTATATACACTCCAGTCTTCTCTCCAGCACTTCTCTTGCTTAAGACTCTTACTCCATTACTCCTCCAACACTTCACTTCGTGCAATTTCCCAGACCAGTTAGCACCATGTGGTTAGGCCTGACACTGGCTCAGCCAGGCCTCATTGAATTGCAGGCAGGGCCCCTGGGCCCCTATTGTGTAGAATGATTCTTGGTTCTAACTGTCCTCAACACGGCTACTGATTCCAGTAAGCTCTCTTCCGGCCCTGCCAGCCCTCATGGCTGCAGTTGCCTCTTTGCACTGCCCCTCTTCCCAGAGTCCACTCTTCTGGTTCTGCACCCATCTTTGACTGCTAACTCCCAGTCTTCTCAGGTGTGCCTCCCCAGTCCTCCTGAATGTGTCTCACTGACCAGCCTTCCTGGCTGCGACCAGTTGTCCTCCCTGGAGTCTCTCAGCAGTGTTCTCTCCCTCTGTCCTCTCCTTGCTCTCTCATGTCCCTTTGTCCCAGGATCTCTTCTCTCCTCCTGGATGCACCCTAGTCCAGACCCAAGGTCACCCCCCCCCCCAGACTGGGGAGCTCCCTGTAGGCCCCGACAGCCTCCACACTCTCTACTCCATCTCTTCCACCCGACAACTCCTCAACTGGGCTGACCCTGGGTATTTAAGGAGGCCAGTCCCTTGCCTATCCAAGTTGGGGATTAGTCAGAGCTCCTTAAATTGCCCCCGGTGGCGACACCTCCCCTCTCCACCTCTCTTTCCAGAAAACTCCAGAAGCTTCTGGAGAGAAGTGGGAGGTTCCGATGACACCATCTGCGAGTCACCCAGCCCTACCCTGAGCCACTCCCAGTCCAGAATGAAAACAAACAGGCCTAACCATCAGCTAGGCCTGCCTAAATTTTCCTACTCTGCAGAAAAATCTATCCTCTAGCACCTACCTACCTAGAGGGTGCTACACTTTCATGTTGTTTACGCCACATTCTGACCCTCCCATCCGAATGTCTCAGCTGAAATTGAGACTCATCAGACCAGGCAACGTTTTTCCAATCTTCTATTGTCCAATTTTGGTGATCCTGTGCAATTTTAGCTTCAGTTTCCTGTTCTTAGCTGACAAAAGTGGCACCCGGTGTGGCCTTCTGCTGCTGTAGCCCATCTGCTTCAAAGTTCAATGTGTTGTGCATTCAGAGATGGTATTCTGCATACCTTGAATGGATCAAGTTGTTATTTGACTTACTGTTGCCTTTCTATTGTCTCAAACCAGTCTGCCCATTCTCCTCTGATCTCTGACATCAAAAAGGCATTTTCCTGGACCACTAGATATTTTCTCTTTTTCAGACCATTCTCTGTAAATCCTAGAGATGGTTGTTGCATAAAAATCCCAGTAGGTCAGCAGTTTTTTAAATACTCAGACCAACACATCGGGCACCAACAAACATGCCACTTTCAAAGTCACTTAAATCCCCTTTCTTCCCCATTCTGATGCTTGGTTTAAACTTCAGCAAATCGTCTTCATCACATCTAAATGCCTAAATGCATTGAGTTGCTGCCATGTGATTGGCTGATTAGCAATTTGTGTTACCAAGCCATTGAACAGGTGTACCTTATAAAGTGGTTGGTGAGGGTACAAGGCTCCTGGTATTGCAGCACTGTGATTGGCTGTACAGTGCTGAAATCACCAGGAATCTGTCCTACAGGCTCCAGATCACCATTAGTTGACCCTGAGCTATTGGTGATTGTCCAGGCACAGTTCTGGTGGCACTGGCAGAGCACACTACAGAACAAGACAGTGATGCATATACATGGTGGCTGGGTGTTAAGACTAATACCACCCTGCTGCTGCATATATGTTGCTGACTGTAGGGCGAAAAAAATTCTCAGCAAGAGGAAGTTTATACGCTAGTTATCACCCCGTGATAAGAAGGGTGACTATGTTACCCAGTGATAAGGAGGATTATTTTGGTCAGTACCCTGTACCAAATGAAGGTGACTGTGGCCCCGTAAAATATGAGGGTGATCGGTATCAGACCGGAGGTATTTCGGACTTCCTGTAATTTCAAACCTCTGGGGACTGTATCGCATATTTGAAGGAGAACGACTCTTAAAAAAAGCGGGATGTCAGTCGTTGTATATACGTCGTCGTCCCACCATAATCAGAATTGTGGGTCGGTGGTACATATACGTAGTGACAGAACAAGACATCACACGAGAC
>BLSH010145122.1:14455-24875 GCA_018402905.1 Glandirana rugosa | reverse complement strand
GATGTAAGGGAACTCTGATGTAAGGGGGCTCTGATGGAAGGGAACTCTGATGGAAGGGAACTCTGATGGAAGGGAACTCTGATGGAAGGGAACTCTGATGGAAGGGGGCTCTGATGGGGATCCTGATGTACAGAGAGACTTTAATAGGGCCTCTCATGTAAGGGGGAACTCTGATGGGAATTCTGATGTGTGGGAAGACTTTGATAGGGACTCTCATGTGGGGGTGGGGGTGGGGGGGCTATGATGTAAGCAGTCAGCAAGTTATAAACTGGATGAAAGGTTTAGCACTGGGAACACTTTTTGAAAGATAAATAGTGCATTTTATATACAGCTGTATAGGTCAGACCAAAATGAGTAGGAAAGCGGGACAGAGGGACAGTCCCTCCAAATCCGGGACAGTTGGGAGCTATGTGTTAGGGAGGACTCTGATGTAAGGGGGGCTCTGATGTAAGGGAACTCTGATGTAAGGGAACTCTGATGTAAGGGGGGCTCTGAAGGGGACTCTGATGTAAGGTGGCTCTGATGTAAGGGGAACTCTGATGTAAGGGGAACTCTGATGTAAGGCAGCTCTGATGTAAGGCGAACTCTGATGTAAGGGAACTCTGATGTAAGGGGGGCTCTGATGTAAGGGAACTCTGATGTAAGGGGGGCTCTGAAGGGGACTCTGATGTAAGGCGGCTCTGATGTAAGGGGAACTCTGATGTAAGGGGAACTCTGATGTAAGGTGGCTCTGATGTAAGGGGAACTCTGATGTAAGGGGACTCTGATGTAAGGGGAACTCTGATGTAAGGCGGCTCTGATGTAAGGGGAACTCTGATGTAAGGGGGCTCTGATGTAAGGGAACTCTGATGTAAGGGTGGCTCTGAAGGGGACTCTGATGTAAGGCGGCTCTGATGTAAGGGGAACTCTGATGTAAGGCGGCTCTGATGTAAGGGGAACTCTGATGTAAGGGGAACTCTGATGTAAGGGAACTCTGATGTAAGGGGGGCTCTGAAGGGGACTCTGATGTAAGGGGGGACTCCAATAAAAGGCGGCTCTAATTGGGATTCTTATGTATGAGGAGATATATGTAAAATATATGATGTGGCCCCCATACTGAACATTTTGGGGACCCCGCCAGTTGAGGAATGTGTTTTTCTCTCCACCAAATTCTGACATTGATAAATAGTCTTCTTGAAATCTGACTGATTGCTGTAAGCATCAGCTTCCTTTTTTTTTGTTTTCCTAATTAAACGGAAATAAATTTACAGTTGACAAGAACATGAAAATGTGTTGAACGTGGCAGCAGATATTAATAATCGGCGTACGCGTTTTGCGGTGTAATTTATGCGCATATTAAGAGGTGTCATTCATGAAAACCTGTGCCCGTGTTAATCAATGGCAGTGCAATCTGCTCCATCAGATGGTTACAAAAGTTGTCAGCGACTTGAGAGTCTGCTCGCAGCACAATGAAAGTAAATGACAAAGACACCAACAGAGCGGTGATGTGTTCAGAGACAATAAGGCAGGTAAATCGGAGTACCACTGCCTCCTACTGACCATAGCTGGTATTGCTTATACTGTCATTTCTACCTAAATTGAAATAATGGGTTTATTTAGAAACTGGCCAACATCCCGTTTGTACAAATCTCTTTTATAACTACCATAGCAGGAGTCGCAGGGTTTTTCGCATCGCACCAGTGTGAACTGAGCCTTAGTATCACTGGTCCCCAAAATGTGTCAAAAGTTTAAATTAGTGTCCTGACTTGTCCGCCACAATATCGCAGTCCCACTATAAGTCGCTGATCATCGCCATTGCTAGTAAAATATTTAAAACATTTTAAAAAATCCCATAGTTTGCAGACGCTATAACTGCGCAAATCAAACGATATTCAAAAAACAATTATTGGGATTTTTTTTTACCAAAAATATGTAGCAGATTACATATGGAAATTAGATTTTTTTATATTTTTTTATTGGATGATTTATAGCTGAAATTAAAAAATATAGTTTTTTTTCCCCAAACTGTCAGCCTTTTTTTGTTTATAGCGCAAAAAATAAAAACCGCAGAGGCGATCAAAAACCACCAAAAGAAATCTCTATTTGTGGGAAAAAAAGGACATAACTTTTATTTGGGTACAACGTCACAATTGTCAGTTAAAGTAATGCAATAGCTCCCAACTGTCCTTCATTTTCAGGGACTGTCCCTGATTAGAACTTGTGAGTTGTACCCAAAGAAAACTGACGTCCTTTTTTTCGCACAAATAGAGCTTTATTTTGGTGGTATTTGGTCCCCTCTGCGTCATTTCTGATCGCCGCTATAAACAAACAAAGAGCGACAATTTTGCGAAAAACCCAATATTTCTTACTTTTTGCTATAATAAAAATCCAAAAGAAAAAATATAAAAAAACAAATTTATTAATCAGTTTTGGCCGATTCATATTCTTCCTTTCATTGCAATCGGCGTATATTTATTGGTTTGCACAAAAGTCGCTGCATTTACGAATGATGAGAATTCATTTATGGGGTTCTTATTTTTTACTAGTAATGGCAGCGATCTGCGATTTTTAGCAGTACTGTGACATTGCAACGGACATGTCGGACATTTATACAGCGATCAGTGCTAGTACTGTGTAAATGTCACTGGCAGGGAAGGAGTTAACACTAGGGGGCGATCAAAGGGCTAACTGTTTTCCCTGGATAGTGGTTCTAACTGTGTGGGGGCTGGGCTGACTGGGGGAGGAGAGTGATTGCCGCTCTCATATATAGGAAGCCTGTGATCACTCTTCTTCTCTCCTGTCAGAAGGGAGATACCTTATATAAACACACGGATCCCCGTTCTGTCAGGGAGCGACTGTGGGTAGCCGGCGGACATCGAGTCCGCCCTACCAGCTCCCTGGCTCCCCCTCTACACAGTGAGTGTGCGCGCGCTCACGATCCGCGATCTCGAAGCTGCCGTTGGAGATATGCGATATCGAGTTGCCACCGCCAATCCACGGCGGGCGGTCGGCAACTGGTTAACCACCTCCCATCCGCGCCATAGCCGAATGACAGCTACAGCGTGGCTCTAAAATGCCTATAGACGTCCTCCCATTTGGCTCATGCTGGGCGCGCTCCCGCGGGCGCGAGCGGCGCGCACACGTGCCGCCGCACACTGCTGGAGCATGCCCGCGGGTCGGGCGGACCCGATGTCCGCTGGAGACCCGCGATCTCCTTTCAAACACGGCGGTTCCCCGTTCTGTGAGGGGGGGCATGCCAGGTCTACTGATCCCTGTCAGTGGGATCAGTTAGATCTGTCATGCCCCTGTCAACCCCGCCCCCCCACAGTTAGAACACACCCAGGGAACATTGTTAACCCCTTCACTGCCCCCTGCAGGTTAACCCCTTCACTGCCAATGACATTTATACAGTAATCAGTGGACATTTAAATTTCTGATCGCTATATAAATGTCATTGGTCCCAAAAAAGTGTCAAAAACGTACGACATGTCCGCCCCGATATCGCAGTACCGATAAAAATCGCAGATCGTTGCCATTACCAGTAAAAAAAATAAAATAATAAAAACGCCATAAATCAATGTCCATAGTTTGTAGGCGCTATAACTTTTGCGCAACCCAATCAATAAACGCCGATTGCGATTTTTTTTACCAAAAATATGTAGAAGAATATATATCGGCCAAAACTGATGAATAAATTTGTTTTTTTATTTTTTATTTTGGGATATTTATTATAGCAAAAAGTAAAAAATATTGTTTTTTTTTCAAAATTGTCGCTCTTTTTTTGTTTATAGCGGCGATCAGAAATGACCCAGAGGGGATCAAATACCACCAAAAGAAAGCTCTATTTGTATGAAAAAAAGGACGCAAATTTTGTTTGAGTACAACGTCGCACGACCGCGCAATTGTCATTCAAAGAGCGACAGCGCTGAAAACTGAAAATTGGTCCGGGCAGGAGGGGGTTTAAGTGCCCAGTAAGGAAGTGGTTAACTAATCTTTTTCTTTTGTATTATTCTACTTTAAGGGGGCGTGGTAGGGGTGTGTCCTATGCCTGCATACTTTTGCTAATAGGTGTCCCTCATTCCCATCTTAAAAAGTTGGGAGGTATGAGTAACGCAGGAGTGTATCGCATGAAATGGCCTGGTCATGAAAGGGGAGTAAATCATCCGGAGGTCAAGTGGATAAGGGGGCTGAAGTATCATTTGGCACAATACAATGGTTATGCCTTCTGGAAACACACATGTGTTTATGCAATGCATGGGCCTAAATTATTTTTCAAGCAATGTGTAAATGAAATCGTGTTTCTGCGTCTCTCCAAGACTTTTATTCGTTTTGTCTCCAAATCCCATGCGTCTTTTTTTCCCCCCAAAACTGTGGCCTTCCACCCTACATAGAGGCCAAAGTAAACTCGCCTCCGGTGTTTTTCTATTTTCTTAAAGCAGCGCAGTGGAGCGGATTGACTCATATATGACGCTGGCGGTTTGCCCGACCTGCTGACATCCATGGAAAAAATGAAAAATATCGGTCTTAGGTGAAGTGATCCCGCAAGACGAGGGCCGTCACGCCATCACTGACGTGCTCATAATAAAGTCCTGCTCCGGGTTTGATGTGACAGCTGCCTGCTTTCTGCGTGAAAAGAGATGAATGTGAGCGCTGGAAGAGAGATGGGCTGACGGTGCGGTCATAGCCGAGTGCACCGTTCACTGCTTTATCCAAGGTAGAAATAGCCGAGGCGCTATCACCCGGCATGAGAAGTCTTCTCACTTCTCCATTTGTCATCTTGTTCTCTTGCAGGCTCCTTTGGCTTCCTTTATACAGACACATGAGAAAATAATAATCCTATCGTGCAGCTTCTACCTGTAAAAATTGGATTTTTTTTCCACTCTCCCGGCTATAGCAGCTTTACATTGAAGGCCGGCCATACACGGTTTGATTCTTGGATGGTTCAGCAGGAATTGGGCAAGATTTGAACCCACTTAACTGGTTCCCAACCACGTGCCACCTATTTATTGCTGAAGAGTGGCAGCGTCCTGCAAATTGCTATCTATAAATGGCGGCTCGCTCGTGCCCGCTGCACTCTGGAGGAGTGTGCCCGCGTCTCGGGTGGACCCGATGTCCGCCGGCGAGCCACGATGACCTGCCAGAGAGAAAGAACGGGGAACTGCCGTTGTAAACGCGGCGGTTCCACGCTCTGTCAGGGGGCATGTCAGAGATCTACTTATCCCTTTCACTGGGATCAGTTAGATCTCTTATGCCCCTGGCAGCCCAGCCCCCTCACAGTTAGAACACGCCTAGGGAACACAGTTAACCCCTTCACTACACCCTGCAGGTTAACCCCTTCACTGCCAATGACATTTATACAGTAATCAGTGGATATTTAAATTTCTGATCGCTGTATAAATGTCATTGGTCCCAAAAACATGTCAAAAATGTCCGCTGCAATATCACAGTCTCAATAAAAATCGCTGCCATTACCAGTAAAAAAAAAAAAATGTAAAAACACCAGAAATTAATTCGCATGGTTTGTAAACACGGAATTTTTTGCGCAAACCAATCAAAAACGCCGATTGCGGGGTTTTTTTACCAAAAATATGAGGAAGAATATAAATCGGCCAAAACTGATGAATACATTTTTTTTATATTTTTTTTTATTATCTGTATTGTAGCAAAAAGAAAGAAATATTGTATTTTTTTTCTGCAAAATTGTCGCTCTTTTTTTGTTTATAGCGGTGATCAGAAATGACGCAGAGGGGATCAAATACCACCAAAAGAAAGCTTTATTTGTGGGAAAAAAGGACGCCAATTTCATTTGGGTACAATGTCGCACGACTGCGTAATTGTCAGTTAAAGCAACGCAGTGCCAAATCGCAAAAAGTGCTCTGGTCCTAACCTGGGAAATCCTTCTGGGGATGAAGTGGTTAAGGACCAAGCCTATTTTTGACACTTATTGTTTACAAGTTAAAATCTTTTTTTTTTTGCTAGAAAATGACTTAGAACCCCCAAACATTATATATTTTTAGACACCCTAGAGAATTAAATGGAGATCATTGCAATACTTTATATCCCACCGTATTTCCGCAGCGGTGTTACAAGCACATTAAAAAAAAAAAAATACACTTTTTTAATTAAACAAATAAGAAAACAGTAAAGTTAGCCCAATTTCTTTCTATAATGTGAAAGAGAAAGTTATGCAGAGTAAATTGAAACCCAACATGTCATGCTTCAAAATTGTGCCCTCTCGTGGAGTGGCGACAAACTCTAGCACTTAAAAATCTCCATAAGTAACATTTAAAAATGTCTACAGGGTACCAGTTTTGAGTTACAGAGAAGGTCTGGTGCTAGAATTATTGCTTTGGCTCTAACGATCCTGGCGATACCTCACAAGTGTGGTTTGAACACTGTTTACATATGTGGGCGCGACTTACGCATGCGTTCGCTTCTGCGCGCGAGCACGGAGGGACGGGGCACTTTTTTTACACTGTCCCTTTAAAAAAAAAATTGGATCACTTTTATTCATATTACAAGGAATGTAAACATCCCCTGTAATAGAAAAAGCATGCCAGGACCTCCTAAATATGAGATCTGGGGTCAAAAAGACCTCACATCTTGCATTTACACTTAAAAGCGAATGAAAAATAAAAGTCTTTTTTTTTTGTTTTAAAAAAAATTGTCCCTTTAAGGCTGGAGGGCGGAAGTGACCCTTGATGTCCTCCCAGGGCATAGAGTCGAGTGGGGGCCATCATGCCCTCTCTCGACTTCTTGCCCATCAGACCACAGGACCAGATTGTCTCTGCCGCTTCCAATGACTCTGGCATAGGTGTGCGCAGCCTATTGCATTAGGGTGTGCACCACAAGAGATAGGTGTCAGTAGTTTAGTTTTATTTTTAACAATTTGTTTTTTTATTATTTTTCACAACATTATATTTTATTTATTTATTTTTTTTTACAAATTTTTTAGAATCCCTTCTGGGGGGCTTTGGTGAAATATCAGGGGTCTACCCAGACCCCTAATGTCTCACTTTTGAGACAGAGAAAGAGACTGAGGACAGAGATTCTCCAGTCCCTTTCTCTGCAGCCAGGCAGCAGGGGGAATCTGCACAGTACAGGGTGATTAGGGTGTGCCCAGGCACACCTGCCACCCTATGTGCGCACTCTATGGACTCCTTTAAGCGGCAGAGACACCTGGGAAGCAGCGGGGGGGGCACCTCTCCCACCACCCATAAAAGTGATCTCACGGCGAATCCGCCACGGAGACCACTTTTATGTTAAAGCGGACCGCCCGCCATGAATAACAGTACCAGGGTTATGGCAGCTAACGGCTGCCATAACAACGGTATTTAATGTCTAAATACCGGCGTATATCCACGGTTGGCGGTCCACAAGTGGTTAATAGGTAGGCTGAATGTACCAAGTTGATCAATTGAACGACTTGGGTACAACCGGCCTGCAGGATTCTTTTACGATGATTGCTATAGCTGCTAGCGATAATCACTGTCTTCAGGCGTAGGAAGCCCACCAGGAGCTGACAATAGCTTGGCAGGAGGGATTTCCCACTGTCCATGTTGATGAGTGAATAATGCAGATTGCTTTCCTGCAACCTGTGGTTGCAGGAAAGAAATTTGCACCATGCATGGCCTGCCTAATGCTGGCCAAACAACCATAAAGTGGAGAACAAGCGACCGAAGATTGAATTATTCACATAAATTAAAACCGCTTGCCAACCTTATCACTTATATGTACGGCGGCAAGACGGCTCTGCTACGCTGGATCACATACTAGGTAGGAAGTGTTGTGATTAGACACAGCAGATGCCGATCAGCGGGTGCCGGAAAATGGATGACCGTCGGCACCCAATGATCGTTGGGAAGACACACAGTACAGAGCTCTGCCTATGGAAACAAGGCAGAGTTCTGTCCTGTCAGCCGGGAAGTGATGGATATCCTTTCCCTGCAAAGCAGGGAATAAAATCCATCTCTAGTTCCGCACCTTGCTGGAAAGACAGGTCCTGCACGGAAGCAAGATCCGAGGGAAGATGTCCGCTCCCTCAGAGGGGACCGAGCAGCCAAGTCAGATCTTTGTTTCAAGGTGAGTATTTCATAATGAGCTAGTGTGCGGTGCATACTAGCTCATTATGCTATTGTCTTGCAAGTTTTCATTTTTTTTTTTTTTTTTTTAAATGGGTAGACAACCGCTTTAATGTCTAATCCGCTGGCAACAAAAGTGAGTACACCCCTAAGTGAAAATGTCCAAATTGGGCCCAATTAGCCATTTCCCCTCCCCGGTGTCACGTGACTCATTAGTGTTACAAGGTCTCAGGTGTGCATGGGGAGCAGGTGTGTTAAACTTGGTATTATCGCTCTCACTCCCTCCTACTGGTCATTGGAAGTTCAACATGGCACCTCATGGCAAAGAACTCTCTGAGGATCTGAAAAAAAGACTTGTTGCTCTACATAAAAGAGCCTAGGCTATAAGAAGATTGCCAAGACCATGAAACTGAACTGCAGCACGGTGGCCAAGACCATACAGTAGTTTAACAGGACAGGTTCCACTCAGAACAGGCCTTGCCATGGTTGACCAAAGAAGTTGAATGCACATGCTCAGCGTCATATCCAGAGTTTGTCTTTGGGAAATGGACGTATGAGTGCTGCCAGCATTGCTGCAGAGGTTGAAGGGATGGGGGGTCAGCCTGTCAGTGCTCAGACCATACGCCGCACACTCCATCAAATTGGTCTGCACAAGAAAGCCCAAAACAGTTTGCTGAAAACAAACAGACTAAGGACATGGATTACTGGAACCATGTCCTGTGGTCTGATGAGACCAAGATAAACTTATTTGGTTCAGATGGCGTCAAGTGTGTGTGGTGGCAACCAGGTGAGGAGTACAAAGACAAGTGTGTCTTGCCTACAGTCAAGCATGGTGATGGGAGTGTCATGGTCTGGGGCTGCATGAGTGCTGCCGGCATTGGGGAGCTACAGTTCATTGAGGGAACCATGAATGCCAACATGTACTGTGACATACTGAAGCAGTGCATGATCCCCTCCCTTCCGAGACTGGGCCACAGGGCAGTATTCCAACATGATAACGACCCCAAACACACCTCCAATACTACCACTGCCTTGCTAAAGAAGCTGAGGGTAAAGGTGATGGACTGGCCAAGCGTCTCCAGACCTAAACTCTATTGAGCATCTGTGGGGCATCCTCAAATGGAAGGTGGAGGAGCACAAGGTCTCTAACATCCACCAGCTCAGTGATGTCGTCATGGAGGAGTGGAAGAGGACTCCAGTGGCAACCTGTGAAGCTCTGTCAGTGGTTTAGACATTAATGGCTGTGTGTTGAGTTATTTTGAGGGGACAGCAGATTTACACTGTTATACAAGCTGTACACTCACTACTTTACATTGTAGCAAAGTGTCAATTCTTCAGTGTTGTCACATGAAAAGATAGAATAAAATATTTACAAAAATGTGAGGGGTGTACTCACTTTTGTGAGATACTGTATATCTGAAAATTTAATTTCTTAAGGCCCAAATATGGGGGTTACCTGTGCTCCTTAGGGAATGGTTTCTAACTGTGTGGGGGATGGACTGACTTGAGGAAGAGAGAGATCTGTGTTCCTGATTAGCAGGAAGACAGGAACTCTCTCTTCCTCTCTGACAGAACGGCGATCTGCTTGTTTACATAGGCAGACCGCCGTTCTGCCTCTTCATTGAACGATCGGCGGGTCCCGGCGGCCATACATAAGCAAAGTACCATAATAATACTGTACTACTCCGTGGAGGTTATCAGAATTTTCTTTTTCTTTTCTTTTTCACACTATGTTTGTTTATAGCAGTGAATATCACTGTTATAAACAACAATTTTTGCTGAATGAAATCAATTTATTCAGTGTATACTATTGTGGTTAGCTCTGACTGGCCACAGCTAATCACATGGTACATATTGGCTATGATTGGCCCTGTCTGCACCATGTGATCACTGTGATGAATCACAGAGATCAACACAATGGTACACAATGAATCATGGCATAAATGGAAGCCATCCATTGTGTCACAGCGATCACATGGTACCAGCAGCGGGCCAGTACACTGATTTGTCATAGGCTGTGTCCGGTGGACACATTGGGTGACAGGTTGCTCCCAGGGCCGGCCCTACCATGGGTCTCAGTGGGTCCATTGAACTCAGGCAGCACTTTGAGAGGGGCAGCAAACTGAACCACAGCCGCCTCTCCTTCTCTTCTATTTACCCAGCAAATTGACAACCAAGATTTTTTTCCAGCAGTTTGGTATCATGATGACAACTGCCCCCCAAGCCACTCCACCTGCCCCTATACTACCCTAGCCCGTCCCTATACTGCCCTAGCCTGCCTATATACTACCCTAGCCTGTCTATATACCGAAGGTAAATACGGTACTAAGTAACACATGGTAACACAACTAGAGACACTA
>BLSH010145023.1:101640-128537 GCA_018402905.1 Glandirana rugosa | reverse complement strand
TAGATCTCGAGAGGTCAGTCCTCCGTCAAATTCGAAACGACTCACCTCTCGAGATCTAGACTTAGGGACCCCGTACAGTAAGTGACAAAATGACGTGTCGTCGTAAAATTGGTGAACTTATGTCCTGCAAATATGGGGGAAGGACGGGTCTGGTTAAAAGTCGAAAGTCGCGAGAGTGTGAAACTTAGAGTTAATGAGAGAGTACGATGTGACGTGGGTTTGTTGTAAACACATTAAAAAAAGTGTGTTTATCTCGAAAGAAAACCACCATAAATTCTTCGAGACCCAAAAAATAAAAAACGCTATATTAACTTTTTTTTTCAAAATTTTCGCACTTTTTTCAATTATATCGCAAAAAATAAAAAACCCAGAGCTTCTTAAATACCACCAAAAGAAAGCTCTATTTGTGTGAAAAAAATTACACAAATGTTGTTTGGGTGCAGTGTAGCATGAGAGAGTAATTGAGATTCAAAGTGTGAGAGCGCTGAAAGCTGAAAATTGGTCTGGGCAGGAAGGGGGTATAAACGTCCTGTATTCAAGTGGTTAAAATGCTGCTGTGCAGTAAAACAGTGAATGACATGCCCCAGGGATTCAGATCTAGAGCTCTCCACTCAGCAAAGCTTAAACTGCCTCCTGACTGGAGAGCTCTAGATGTGATTTAGAGAAACTCGCTGCTTTCACACAAGGGGCAGTGGTCCTTCTCTGGAGCTTGATGGCAGGGGACTGGCTAATTTATTATGGTTGTGGCTGCTTTACCAGCTACATTAGCAGTTAGACTGTGAGCATTTGTAGTACTTCATCTGGAATCTATTCATAGAGCTAAAGGGTAAAGTTAAGGTTAGGAAGGAGTCAGAGGTATGTAAGGCAATTGTTGCAATGCCAGATATTACCAACACCAAGCATAGTGCAGAAATCTAATGTAGAAATACATTAAATCATATTATTAGGAAATCCATAGTGAATATTTTTCTTATTTATATCACTGTGTGTCTTTTCTTTTTATGTATTCCAGCAGCTGTAAACATGTTTTAGCTTTTACATTTGCAAGTGTGAATAACCACATATTAATATTCCATAACAACAGCAGGTGGCAAGCTTTATTGAAAAATCTACCTGGGCAGTTACATACTTCTAATTTCCTTTAATACCACCTCACAAAAATGTTCTAAGCTCAAATCTCATTTTTTAACTTTTTTTCAGCATACACCTCCACTCATGCAGCTACTGCTGTGTTTCCTGAATTAATAAAACAGCTAACGTGAATCATAAATGGCCAAGAAAGCGTCCCCTGTAAAAGTATTTTAATATTTTATTTCAAAAAAATAAAATATTCTTACACATAAATTAAAAAAATCCCATGCAAGACATCCTTTATTGAAATGCTGATGATTTTCTTATCTGGTCAATTTTCATTATAACTGAACAATACACTATTATATGGAAAAGACATATCTTCAGTAATATAAGTATTTAATACACCTTTTTAACTATTCCAGTGATTCACAAAGCCCCTTTATGGCCAATGACCAAGTCTAAAATATTACCTGATTTCAGTTTCTATTCCAGTAAGTTTAGATATGACACTGTAAGTTCACAACCTGCACTCTGGATAAATATATGATTTCTATGTATTCCAGGACAGTCTGTTTTTTCCATCTTCAGGAAGTAATACGTCAGCTTAATGTTAATGCTGTGCCAGAGAATGGATTTATTGAAATGATATTCCATCTGATGTTCTATCTAAGTCTATTGCAAAAAATACTTATATAAGACTGGTAATTTTAGCATTCACTTAAAGCCTTCTCCACCTTCTTAAAGCCTAAATCCGTTTCAAGCAACAAACAGCTCATCTTTAGGGACGAAATTATGTCTATCACATTAAAAGAGTTATTGCTCTATTGACTTGAATAGCACTCAGCTGCCACATTTACTCACATGAGCTGATAAATTTGCAATGGGTGAAAGACAGAAATAAGACGGAAATTGATTTATAAGTTTGTGTAGAATAGAAGCCCTGAAAATGCCTCTATTAAAAATCTGCAATTTTTCACAAGGCTTCGCTTGCCTTAATAAATGTGAAAATGGGTTTGATTTCATTCAGAATTAATGTAGTTTGAAATTGAAATGAGTCGCACTTCCTGCCTTTAGGAGATCTGCTGACATTTCCACTCTGATCATTGTAGCCTGAGAAACAAAAAATAGGAAGAAAGTAGAAAATAAGATAAATTCTGTATAATTTGCACAACAAGCACTTAAGAGCAATTTTATCAGGTCAAAAATAATTACATTTTCAAAATGTCAGTTCACTATGGGCAATGACTTATTTTTATACAGAATATCAATAAGTATTACCTGTGCTTTAGCAGTGTATTGGTAGCTGATTGATACACCTGAAAATGTTTCAATTTTTTCAGATTTTTTAAATTTAAAATTATATATTTATATTTTCTTCTGTTGTTAGAATAAAAGTGACAAACGCTTTAAAGCTATAGGCCCGAGTTTTTCAGTCCATTTTTTAATATGTCAACTCAAACAATGGATTCCTGGTTATTGAGCTAGGTATTGCTACATGATAACATTTAGCTCTTCCCCATAAAGAGACATTGTTTCTGACCTTAGATAGAAAACATGGCATTCCACAATCAAACAAGAGTGACCATTGGGCACATAAGTGGAGCAACTAGTATAGCCCTAAACTAGTTTAGTCCTAAACAAATATAAAAATGATAATAAAAATATCTTTAAACCACTATACCTACCCTTTAATTGGATGTGAGAGCCATTGCTTTCTTTCTTTAGACACCATTGTTACATAGATACATAGTTGCACAATCAGTTTGCTTAAATAAAGACTTTGGTCAATCCAGTTGAACCTGAATATGTGTGTGTGAGTGTGTATGCGTGAAACTACTGTTTTCCATATTCCTGTACAATGTGTTCACTAAGAAACAAATCTAAAAGATTTTTTAACTTATATACACTCTCTGCTGATGCCACCAACTGTGAAAGGGAAATCCACATCCTTGCCATCATAACCATCAAGAACCCCTTATGCAGTTTAAAATTGACCTGCTTTTCATTTGGCTTCATTGTGTGGGCATGTGTCTTTTATAAGTTTGTTCCTCTCTACAGATAGACAGCAAAAATCATGTGGAATATGCACTCTTTGTCCTGTAGGGCTATATACAGAATTTCTAAAAGTTATGGGCCCAGGCATAGCCCAGACACCCACACAGACACCCGAAGAAAAGCTGTGAACCCAGCCATAGCCAGCTACAGCAAATAAGTGCAAGATACAGCAACAGAAAGAAGACTGCAACAGAGTAAAAGAAAATGGCCAATAACACAGCTGAAACAAAGCTTTCATTTGCAAATCTGACAAAAAAGAACTACCGGTTTTGGAAATTCAAGATGAAAATGCTGCTAATAAGAGAAGGTATGTGGAAATGTATAAATTAAGTCAGGCAAGAACACCCTTCAGATGAGTGGATAGAAAAAAGATCAAAAAGCTCAGAGCACAATCTCTCTTAGCATATAAGATAATCAAATCATCAAATCATACCTATATGTAAGTGTGAAACTGCTAAAGAAATGTGGGATGGTTTGCAAAAGGAGCTAATCTAAGCAATAACCGTCATTTGATAAGAAAGCTATACCCAACCAAGCTGATGAAATGCCAGGGTATGCAGGATTAAATAAGGCACACCTTGGAAATGGTTTAACACCCGAGAGGTATAGGAGAAGAAATAAAAGATTTTCATGTCACAGCACTTTTACTCAGTAGTTTACCAGAAAGTTATGAAATGTTTGTCACTGCACTTGATGATGAACTGACATTGGAATCTGTTAAGGGCAAGCTTGTGGATGAATATAAGCATACAACAGAAAGCATTAATAGTGATGCTGCATCTGTCGCAGAGTCTGAAAAATAGCAATAAAACAGTAACATGCAACAAGAAACACATGAATGCTTTGTGTGCAAGAAACAAGCTCATTTAAAAGCAGATGACAGATATTTCTTTATTCAAATAGACCAAAACAGAAAAAAGCACCACAGTTAATGGGCAAATAATGGAATCAGTAAGGAATAGGAGACAACTTTCTTTACTGTACTAATTCCCGGAGTGTCACCAGAAAGATACCTGTGAAAATGTCCTTTATGTCCCTGCTCTTGAAACAAATCTTTTGTCAGTAAAGAAGCCCAAAACAAAGCAATGTAGTGACCTTCCAAGAAGACAGGTGTGCCATCACAAAATGGGATATCTTCCTTGTAAAGGTTAAAATTGCAGATGAACTGCAATGAGGTGATTAAGACTGCCAAGGAGGAAAACATTCAAACTGCATTCACAAATGGCACAGATAACTTGGGCACAAAAGTCCTGACATACAGTAGTAAAGAAATGAATTGAAAGTGACTATGCAAATGATATAAACATGAGTCTATGTGATCAAACAAAGAAATGCACTAGCTGTATAAAAGGAAAAATTACAAGAAAAGCATTTCCAAAGCTGAGTAACAGCAGAGCTAAGAAACCTCTGGACTTTATTCATTCAGATTTTTGTGGTCCAATGGAAAAATTGATTCCAGGAAAGAAGAGGTATTTGCTTACTTTTATAGATGATTACTCCAGGTATACTACACTATACAGTATCTCACAAAAGTGAGTACACCCCTCACATTTTTGTAAATATTTTATTATATCTTTTCATGTGACAACACTGAAGAAATTACACTTTGCTAGAATGTAAAGTGAGTGCACAGCTTGTATAACAGTGTCAATTTTCTGTCCCCTCAAAATAACTCAACACACAGCCATAATGTATAAACCGCTGCCAAAAAAAGTGAATACACCCCTAAGTGAAAATGTCCAAATTGGGCCCAATTAGCCATTTTCCCTCCCAGTGTCATGTGACTCGTTAGTGTTACAAGGTCTAAGGTGTGAATGGGGAGCAGGTGTGTTAAATTTGGTGTTATTGCTTTCACTTTCTCATTCTGGGCACTGGAAGTTCAACATGGCACCTCATGGCAAAGAACTCTCTAAGGATCTGAAAAAAAAATTGTTGCTCTACATAAAGATGGCCTAGGTTATAAGAAGATTGCCAGAATCCTGAAACTGAGCTGCAACGCAGTGGCTAAGACCATACAATGGTTTAACAGGACAGGTTCCACTCAGAACAGGCCTCGCCATGGTCAACCAAAGGAGTTGAGTGCACGTGCTCAGCGTCATATCCAGAGGTTATATTTGGGAAATAGATGTATGAGTGCTGCCAGCATTGCTTCAGAGTTTGAAGGGGTGGGGAGTCAACCTGTCAGTGCTCAGACCATACGCCGCACACTACATCAAATTGGCCTGCATGGCTGTCATCTCAAAAGGAAATCTCTTCTAAAGATGATGCACAAGAAAGCACTCAAACAGTTTGCTGAAGACAAGCAGGCTAAGGACATGGATTACTGGAACCCTGTCCTGTGGTTTGATGAGACCAAGATAAACTTATTTGGATCAGATGGTGTTAAGCGTGTATGGCAGCAACAAAGTGAGGAGTTCAAAGACAAGTGTGTGTTGCCTACATTCACGCATGGTGGTGGAAGTGTCATGTTCTGGGGCTGCATGAGTGCTGCTGGCACTGGGAAGCTACAGTTCATTGAGGGAACCATGAATGCCAACATGTACTGTGACATGCTGAAGCAGAGCATGATCCCCTCCCCTCAGAGACTGGGCTGCAGGGCAGTATTCCAACATGATAACGACCCCTAACACACCTCCAAGATGACCACTGCCTTGCTAAAGAAGCTGAGGGTAAAGGCCAAACATGTCTCCAGACCTAAACCCTATTGAGCATCTGAGGGGCATCCTCAAATGGAAGGAGGAGGCGCGCAAGGTCTCTAACATCCACCAACTCCGTGATGTCGTCATGGAGGAGTGGAAGAAGACTCCAGTGGAACCTGTGAAGCTCTGATGAACTCCATGCCCAAGAGAGTTAAGGCAGTGCTGGAAAATAATTGTGGCAACACAAAATTTTCACACTTTGGGCCCAATTTGGACGTTTTCACTTAGGGGTGTACTCACTTTTGTTGCAAGCAGTTTAGACATTAATGCCTGTGTGTTGAGTTATTTTGAGGGAACAGCAAATTTACACTGTTATACAAACTGTACACTCACTACTTTACATTGTAGCAAAATGTGATTTCTTCAGTGTTATCACATTAAAAGATAAAATAAAACATTTACAAAAATCTGAGGGGTGTACTCACTTTTGTGGATACTGTATATCTTACACATCAAAAGTGATGTATCAGAGAAACCTGAACAGTATTTGTCTCAAGTAAGCAACACATTTGAAAAATGCAGTGTAAATTGTGCACAGACAATGGAACTGAATGTACAGGTGATTCTCAGTCAGCATGGCACAATATTTCAATCTACGGTACCATACACCCCAGACCAAAAAGAAGTTGCAAAAAGAATGAACCATACTCTGTGTGAGAGTTGAAGAGCCATGCTGTTTGATGCAGATATGCCAATCACATGCTGGGGGGAAGCAATTATGAGCACATGTTATCTCTAATATTGAGTACCAGGAAAATCAACTGAGAAAACTCCATATGAACTGTATGAACATACTGTTTTGTATATTGCTTACTCCTCCTCCTCCTCCACTATTTTGTTTTGTATGTTAGCTACTCCTCCTGACCCCTGCACTCTATACATTATGTTGTTTTGTATGTTACTTACTCCTCCTGACCCCTGTACCCTGACTGCACTCTATACATTATATTGTACATTACAGTCCTGGCCAAGGTTTTTATTGTAGGCTCAGTCAGACAAAGTGATCAGTTTCTTTGAGAAACGTTTAATTTTTTAAAAAAATGATCATTCATTCTGAGGTCTATGTGTCTGTGAAACTGTTACTTGTAGCACAGTTATTAGGAGTATTTTGTGTTACAAGGACTGTGGTAGGTCTGTGCAATGTATACAGCAAGTAGGCACAGATTCTGTTTAATCATCCCCCTTTAAGCCCTTTACACTGTTAGCTGGGTACACACTTAAAGTGGTTGTAAAGGCAGAAGGTTTTTTTTTATCTTAATGCATTCTATGCATTAAAATAAAAAACCTTCTGTGTGCAGCAGCCCTCCTCAGCCCCCCTAATACTTACCGAGCCCCATTTCGGGCATCTGGGATTCTCGCTCCTGATTGGCTGAGACACAGCAGTGGCCCCATTGGCTTCGGCTGCTGTCAATCAAAGTCAGTTAGCCAATCAGGAGAGAGAGGGGATGGGGCTGAACCGCAGCTCTGTGTCTGAATTGACACACAGAGCTGTGGCTCGAGTGCCCCCATAGCAAGATTTTCTGTTCAACCAATAGGAAAAAACTAAAAAACTGATCGGTGCTTGTAGCCATTGACAATTTTTGACCCATGTGTAATGAACTTTAGACAAATCTGTCTAAGCCCATCATACACCATGGAATGCTATGCATTCCACTCAACTTGTTTTCCTCCTGTATCCCACAGTTTTTCAGGTGTTTATTTATTCTAGTCATGCTCACATTTCTCACTTTGTTTTGACTTTTTTAATTGTAAAGCCAGCAGATTACTTTTTATGAGTGTTGTCAATGTTTACATGTTGTTTTTACCATTTAAATATTGATTTTATTCAAATTTAAAAGGAATTTCAGTCATATTTCTGGTTCTATTTCTGATTCTCAGTAAAAAAATATGCTCTGTCAGTAAATTTGTCATATTTTGTAAAAAAAAAGCTGAAGGATATTGGCAACACTGGCCCGTGCCAGTGACATAACTATCAGAGTCACAAAGGTCACACTTGCGACTGGGCCCTGGTGTTCCACCATTGTGGTGGGGCCCACTGACTGAAGAGAAGAACTAACTTAGCTCGGGTTGGGACTTGGGAGCTACTACACACTCACTATAGTAACCGCACAGCACACCGTCCACCCAGTCTCTCTGCCTATTCTATTTGCAGCTGCAGGCAGACGGGGCATGCCATTGGGGAGCAGAAATGAGTCAGCTGTCCCAGGCCGGTACAGTGAAGGGGAGGAGCTGCAGGAGGTTGCTGTGTGAGGAAACCCATCTCAGTACACTGAGTGACAGAGACATATGGAGGGAGCCGAGAGCTTGTATGCAGGCAGGAGGAACCGAGTGGACACTGCTTGACAGGTGACAGCAAGTGAGTGTCACTGATCCCATCCCCACCCAGCACTGCCACTTATCCCATCTCCCCCAGCACTGCCACTGATTACATCCCTCCCCCAGCACTGCCAACAATCCCATTAACTCCGCACTGCCACTGATCACATCTATCCCAGCACTGCCACTCATCCCATCCCCCTCAGCATGACCACTGATCTCACCCCCCTCCCGCTATTTCTCACCCTCCCCAGCCCCAGCAACTAATGGGGGAGTGGTAATGATGTGCAGTAACCTCTAATAACCAATCAGTGAGCAGTAATAATGTGCATTAGCCTCTGGCAACTAATCATTAAGCGGTAATTATGTGCAGTAACCTCTAGCAACCAGTGAGCGGTAATGATGTGCAGTAATCTCTAGCACCCAATCAGCGAGCAGAAATGATCTGCTTTAACCTCTGGCAACCAATCGCAATCGCTGCCTGATCTGATGCAGTAAACTGATTTTAATTCTAGCTGCTATTTATTTTATGTTTCAGAGCAGGTGTAGAAAAAAAATTGCATGGGGGGAGGGGGGCCCAAGAAAATGTTTGCCCAGGGCCCAATCAATGTTAATCAGTTCCCTACCGAGTCATTGTAAAATGACGTCGGCAGGAACTGGTTGTCGATCCGGGTGGACGTCATATGACGTCCGCCGCTTCTCGCCGCTACTGCGGGCCCCCAGGGGCCCGCAGAGTGGCGATCACGGATCGCTCGTCTGCCAGGGTGTTGTGTCCCCCCCCAGATCAGGGTAAAGAGCCAATAAAATTGGCTCTTTACCACATGACCGGCTGTGTCCAATCACAGCCAGTCACTAACGGTCCTCTCGTGCACGCCGCTCGTGCGCGTCCTCGGGGGCACGCAGCGTGGCGATCGGAGCTGAGGCTTGTCCCTCGGACAAAGCCCAGCTCCGATCCATGTAAAGAGCCAATAGATTTGGCTCTTTACCACGTGACCGGCTGTGTCAATCACAGCCGGTCATGTGATGTAAACAAACCGCTGTTGGTGTGTGACAGGGAGATTGCGCTAACAGCTCGTTACCGCCTACTGTGTACACCAAGCACACTGATCACCCCCCCAATAAAGAGGACCTGTCATCACCCCATCAAAGTACCTGTCACAGTCCATCAGAGTACCTGTCACCTGCCCATCAAAGTACCCGAGTACCTGTCACCTGTCCATCAAAGTACCCGAGTACCTATCACCTGTCCATCAAAGTAACTGAGTGCCTGTCACCTGTCCATCAAAGTACCCGAGTACCTGTCACCTGTCCATCAAAGTACCGGAGTACCTGTCAACTGCCCATCAAAGTACCCGAGTACCTGTCACCTGCCCATCAAAGTACCCAAGTACTTGTCACCTGTCCATCAGAGTACCCGAGTACCTGTCACCTGTCCGTCAGAGTACCCGAGTACCTGTCACCTGCCCATCAGAGTACCTGAGTACCTGTCACCTGCCCATCAGAGTATCCGAGTACCTGTTACCTGTCCATCAGAGTACCCGAGTACCTGTTACCAGACCATCTGAGTATCCGAGTACCTGTCACCAACCCATCAAAGTACCCGAGTACCTGTCACCTGCCTATCTGAGTACCCGAGTACCTGTCACCTGCCCATCTGGGTACCCGAGTACCTGTCACCAGACCATCAGAGTACCCGAGTACCTGTCACCAGACCATCAGAGTAGCCGAGTACCTGTCACCAGACCATCAGAATACCCGAGTACCTGTCACCAGACCATCAGAGTACCCGAGTACCTGTCACCTGCCCATCAGAGTACCCGAGTACCTGTCACCAGACCATCAGAGTACCCGAGTACCTGTCACCTGCCCATCAGAGTACCCGAGTAGATGTCACCTGCCCATCAGAATACCCTGACGGTGCTCCCTGCATGTTCGGCCTCTGTATGTGGCCAGGGTGTGAAAAAGTCTCACACATGTGGTATCGCAATACTCAGGACGAGAAGCAGAATATATTTTGGGGGGTAATTTTTGCTATGTGTTAGAAATATCTTATAAATTGACCACTTTGTGTAAAAATAAAAGCGTTTTCATTTTCTTTCCACGTTTTTCGAAGACTTGTGAAAAAAAATGAACCATTCAAAAGACTCATAATGCCTCATAGATTATACGTTGGGGTGTTTGCTTTCCAAAATGGGGTCATTTTGTGGGCAATTCCATTGTCCTGGTGCTCCAGGGCCTTGAAAATTTTAATGGTTCTTTAGGAAATTAGATGTGAAATTTCTGCTCCTAGAATGCCTGACAGTGCTCCCTGCATGTTGGACTTCTCTATGTAGCCAGGCTGTGAAAAAGTCTCACACATGTGGTATCGCCATACTCGGGGACAGTAGCAGAATGTATTTTGGGGTGTAATTGGAAGTATGCATATGCTGTGTGTGAGAAAAAACTTGTTGTTTTGACAATTTTGTGCAAAAAAAAAAAATAATAATTTCTTAATTTTCCCAGAATTGTGGGAAAAAAGTACAACTTCAAAAAACTTGCCATGCCTCTTGCTAAATACCTTGGAATGTCTACTTTTCAAAATGGGGTCATTTGGGGGGTATTTGTACTGAAAACATTAGATAGGCCGTCAGTGCATCAGGAGTGATCAATTTTCAATGATTTGCACCATAGTTTGTAGACTCTATAACTTTCACACAGACCAAATAAAATACACTTATTTGGGTTCTTTTTACCAAAGATAGGTATCAGTATAGGTTTTGGCCCAAATTTATGGACAAAAATTACTTATTTGCAAAATTTTATCACAGAAACTAAAAAAAAGTGTTTTTTTTTCAAAATTTTCGCATTTTTTCAATTATGTCGCAAAAAATAAAAAACCCAGAGGTTCTTAAATACCATCAAAAGAAAGCTCTATTTGTGTGAAAAAAATGATAAAAATTTTGTTTGGGTGCAGTGTAGCATGAGAGAGTAATTGTCATTCAAAGTGTGAGAGCGCTGAAAGCTGAAAATTGGTCTGGTAAGGAAGGGGGTATAAACGTCCGGTATTGAAGTGGTTAAAGACGGCTCTGCTTACACATTAGTCGTGTGTGAGGATCTGTGTCAAACGCTTTTGCAAAATCCAAGTATACTATATCAACAGCCGTTCCTTTGTCTCAGGGTTAGCCTACCTCTTTATAAAAAGAACCAATGAATCCATGCTGCCTCTTGCTTCAGATATTTTTTTCTAGCAAAAAAATTATCTATGTGGTCTTTTATTAAACTTTCCAGCATCTTCCCAACTATAGAAGTTAAACTAACAGGTATGTAGTTACTTCATAAAGACTTTGATCCCTTTTTAAATATAGGCACTACATTGGCCCCATGCCAATCCAGTGATACTATGCGAGTCATTAAAGAATCCCTAAGAATTAGAAACAATGGCTTTGAAATGACAGAGCTCAATTCTTTTAGGGCCTGTGGGTTTATGCCATCCGGTCCATGTGCCTTATTCACCTTTATTCTGTCTAAGTATTTCTGAACCATATCAATTTTGATCCAGAGCCATTTGGGGCTATCGTACCAGGTCAGATCTAGCATAGTGATCACATTTAAGCTGGAGGCTTACATACTGTACAAGCCATAAACACTGCTACCTGCATGTTGCAGTGCTCATCTACAGTGTTATAGGTTCAATGTGTAATTACCAGATTACAGTTTACATAAAAGAAACACAATTGATTTAAACATAGAAAACATTTTTTAAACATTTATAGGCATTTGTAAGCCCAGAACAGAGTTTTATTTAAGTATAAAAACCTTGTTTAAAAAAAATATAAAAATGATTTAGGTATGCATATTAGTCTTAGAGTTTTTGCCGAGGTAACCGATAAATGCTAATGCTGTTGAATTTGACCTGGGCATTTAGGCGTGATAGCCTCTTAGCATAAAAAGCGACTGGTGAATGCATAAGATGTACTGTATATAGGCTCATTAATTGGCAGTTTAATGCTGCCAAGTACAGGGAAGTCATCTCCTACTGCATTAGGGAGAGGTTCCTGTTGGTGCTCTGAGAGAGAGTTTATCGTTATAAAACCATCTATTACTGCATTAGGGAGCGGTTCCTGTTGGTGCTCTGAGGGAGAGTTTATCGTTATAAAACCATCTCCTACTGCATTAGGGAGAGGTTCCTGTCGGTGCTGTGAGGGGGGAGATTATTGTTCTAAAATCATCTCATACTGCAGTAGGGACAGGTTCCTATTGGTGCTCTGAAAGACAGATTATCAATCGTTCTAAAATCATCTCATACTGGTGTAGGGAGAGGTTCCTGCTGCTGGTGTGAGCGGTGCATTTCTTGCACAAAAATAAAAAGTGCATCTACAATTTTCTTTTTAAAAAAAAAAAAAAAGAATAATAATTTATTTATTTATTTATTTTTTAGTATTAATAACTAGTGCTACATAGTACATTTGTGTCCAGAATGAGGAGAGCGTCAAATAAGGGACGTGGTCGTGGTCATGGTGCTGCTGGTGCTACTGGTGTTGGTGGTGTTGCTGAAGCTCCTGTTGCAAGGATAGGACGTGGTCGATCTGTGCCAGCTACATGCACAAGTGAAACACCTTTCTCAGGTAGCCGACAGAACCTTCAACGTTATATGGTAGGCCGGAATGGCGCTCAACGAATGGTGAGGCCAGAACAAGTACAGGCGATAGTAGATTTGGTGGCTGACAATGCCTCCAGTTTCTTCACATTGTCTCCCACCCGGTCCCTTGATGAAAGCTCAGAGTTGGCACCTGAACCCCATGGCCATCTGTCTTTCACCTCAGCCCCTTGTAAATCAGCAAAGCAGTCTGAGCCCCAAGTCATGCAGCAGTCTCTTATGCTTTTTGATGACTCTGCTGCTGTGCTTTCCGTGGGCCATCCACATAGCCCTGCCCCAGAAGTGGAAGACATTGAGTGCACCGATGCCCAACCACTTCTGTTGCAGGATGAGGACATGGAAACACCACCGCAGCACGTCTCTGATGATGACGAAACACAGGTGCCAACTGCTGCGGCTTTCCTCAGTGTGCAGACTGACAAGGAGGGCAGTGGTGAAGGGTGGGTGGAAGATGATGTGGAGGATGATGAGGTCCTAGACCCCACATGGAATGAAGGTCATGCGAGTGACATGTGCAGTTTGGAGGAAGAGGTGGTGGTCGCACAGAGGCACCAGCACAGCAAAGGAGGAAGCAGGTTGCAAAAGCGTCCCCTAGACAGTGTGCCTGCTACTACCCACCGCACCCAGGGACCTAGCACACCAAATGCAGCTCAAAGGCATTCCCCGGCGTGGCAGTTCTTCAGACAATGTGCTGACTACAAGACACAAGTGGTTTGCATACTGTGCAACGAGAGGCTGAAGCGAGGCACAAATGTTCTAAACCTTAGCTCAACCTCCATGACCAGGCATCTAAATGCAAAGCACTTGCTGCAGTGGAATAAGTACCTCAAAATCCAAGAAAGGTCTCGGCCTCCTCCTGCTTCCTCTTCTGCTGCTGCCTCGGCCTCTTCCTCCACCTCTACAGTGCCAGTGTCACCTGTCACCCAGCAAACAGACGGTGTGACAGCAACGCCACCATGTCCTTCACCGTTCCCAAGCATTTCCACACGGTCCCATGGAAGCTTACAGCTCTCCATCTCCCAAACACTGGAGAGAAAGAGGAAGTACCCCCCTACCCACCCGCAATCCCTGGACCTGAATGCCAGCATTTCAAAATTCCTGGCCTTTCAAATGCTGTCATTCTGTCTGGTGGACACGGACAGTTTTAAAAACCTGATGGAGGTGTCTGTCCCACAGTACGTGGTTCCCAGCCGCCACTACATTTCTAGGCGAGCCATCCCTTCCCTACACAGACCAGTCGGGGACGAGATCAAGTGTGCACTGCGCAATGCCATCTGTGGCAAGGTCCACATAACCACTGGTACGTGGACCAGTAAGCACGGGCAGGGATGCTATATCTCACTAACTGCACACTGGGCAAATGTAGTGACAGGTGGGCCTGAGGCGTCTAGCCGTTTGGTGCATGTCCTTCCGCCACCGAGGATTGCAGGGCATTTCTCTTTGCCTCCTGTTGCCTCCTCCTCCTACTGCGCTTCCTCCTCCCCCTCCTCTACCACCTCCTCATCCGCTCAGTGTAACACCTTCACCACCAACTTCAGCACATCCAGGGGAAACAACAGCAGGCTGTTTTAAAAATGATTTGTTTGGGGGATAAACCCCACACTGCGCAGGAGCTGTAGACGGGCATTGAACAACAGACCGCTGAGTGGTTGTTGCCACTGAGCCTCAAGCCCGGCCTGGTGGTGTGCGATAATGGGCGAAATCTTGTAGCAGCCCTGGGCCTAGCCGGTTTGACACACGTCCCTTGCCTGGCGCATGTGCTGAATTTGGTGGTGCAGAAATTTCTAAAAAACTACCCGGATATGTCAGAGCTGCTGCAGAAAGTGTGGGCTGTCTGTGCGCGCTTTCGGTATTCTCACCCTGCTGCTGCGCGCCTGTCTACGCTGCAGTGGAACTTTGGCCTTCCCGCTCACCGCCACCTATGCGACGTGCCCACAAGGTGGAACTCCACCTTGCACATGCTGGAGAGACTGTGCGAGCAGCAGCAGGCAATAGTGGAGTTTCAGCCGAAGCATGCACAGGTCAGTCGCTCTGTGGAACAGCACCACTTCACCACCAGCGAGTGGGCCTCCATGCGAGACCTGTGTACCATATTGCGGTGTTTCGAGTACTCCACAAACATGGCCAGTGCCAATGACGCTGTTCTCAGCGTTACTATCCCACTTCTATGTCTCCTTGAAAAAACACTTCGGGCGATGATGGAAGAGGATGTGGCACAGGAGGAGGAGGAAGAAGGGTCATTTCCACGGTTATCAGGCCAATCATTCACAAGTGGCTCGGAGGGTGGGTTCCTGCACCAGCATAGGCCAGGTCAAGAATTTTCAAGCCAGGGGACAGTTCTGGAGGATGAGGAGGATGAGGACGATGATGATGAGGAGGAGGAACCGTGTTCACAGCAGCGTGGCACCCAACGCAGCTCGTAAGCATCACTGGAGCGTGGCTGGGGGGATACGGAGGACACAAATGATACACCTCCCACAGAGGACAGCTTGTCTGGCAGCCTGGCACACATGAGCGACTACATGCTGCAGTGCCTGCTCAACGACAGCCGAGTTGCCCACATTTTAACTTGTGCTGATTACTGGGTAGCCACCCTGCTGGATCCCCATTACAAGGACAATGTGCCGTCCTTAATTCCCTCACTGGAGCATGATCGGAAGATGCGCGACTACAAGCGCACTCTGGTAGACGCGCTGAAGAGGTCGCCAACGCAGCTGTGGCACCGGCAGCACCTCAGAAGGCAGGGTTAGCATGGCCGAAATGTGTAAAAGCTTTGTCAGCAGCATGCCACCACAAACAGCACCACCAGCTGATAGGCAACGTTTTAGCAGGAGGCAGCATTTCAGCAACAAGGTGGAACAGTATGTGTGCACACGCCTACACGTACTGACTGATGGGTCTGCCCCATTCAACTTCTGGGTCTCCAAATTGGGCACATGGCCTGAGCTTGCCCTTTATGCCTTGGAGGTGCTGGCCTGTTCTGCAGCCAGTGTATTGTCTGAACATGTGTTTAGTACGGCAGGGGGCGTTATCACAGACAAGCGCAGCCGCCTGTCCACAGCCAACGTGGACAAGCTAACCTTTATTAAAATGAACCAGGCATGGATCCCACAAGACTTGTCTGTACCTTGTGCAGAATAGACATTTAGACCGGCCTCACAGCCATTGGTATCCTTTTTTTTTTTTGAATATGTCTCAATATTTTGGGGGCTACCCCAATTCTAAAAAAAAAACAAACAAACAAAAAGCAGTTTTGGCTACCTCCTCCTCCTCCTCCACCACCGCCACTTCCACCTACACTGCCACGGTCACGGCGTAGTCAACCTCTAGGCTCCTACTCCACATTTTTTTAATGTGATTTTAAGTTATTTCCCTATCCACATTTGTTTGCAGGGCACTTGTCCTACTCTTACCCCCATTTTGCTTCCTTTTGCAGCCTTCTAGCCCTTTCCATGACTTTTTTACAGCAATTTTTGTGCCCAAAAGTTCGGGTCACTATTGACTTCAATGGGGTTCGGTGTCAAGTTCGGATCGAGTTCGGTGCTGAACCCGAACGACTCGAACATCCAGGTGTCCGCTCAACTCTACTCCTGACAACTCTGAGTCTCTAAAACAAATACTGCAGAGCTGATGAAGGAGGCTTGGCCGTGCCTTTGAAATGCGTTCTGATTGGCCAGATACAGTGGTAGGTGGCTCCCCACTCGGACAGCTCCAGAACACTCCTACACAGAGTTACACAGCTGGCGCCTCCCTCAGGTCCTTCGAGGCTTCGGCGCTCGTGGACTATTCTACAGGGACACCCTGGCAGCTCTTCTGTGATGCTGGATCTGGAAAGCACCTACCCTTACTAGCACTATGTAAGTGCACCTTATACTGTCAACAATTTGTATTTTAATTGAATAAAATAATGATGCACTAGGATTTGCCTGGAGCTTCTCTTCCTTTCATGCCTAAAAGGATTGGTTACCTTGGTATGGGGTGAGAGGACTGGGCCTGAACTCTATTAAAATTATGCTGAGGTAAATCAGCTGTGACCTGAAGAACTGTAATTTCTGAAGAGTTGGATGCCCATCCTCTGCATTTCATCATGGATATAGAATTCCTTATCCCCAGGATCAGGGATCTACTTGAGCAGGGTTAGGTTGACTGCTTTCTACCTCTTTTGTCCACTGAGCTGTCAACTCCTCCTGCTCTCCTGACAGAGGTGATTTCTGTGGATAGGGCTCTGACTTCCAAAGTAAGGAGTCAAACTTGCACTTCCTCCCTACTTCCATCCTTTTCAGGCTACTGGCAGAAATGAGGGATCTACTCATTATCTGAGAGCTCTCCTCCCTCCACTGCTCCCTAATCATCTGGCTGCTGCCTGTTGTGGCTACTCCCAGCGTATTTCCAGCCCTCAAAGTGCCCTCTTCTCCACCAGTACATCCCATGCTCCTCACTCCACGAGACCCTGTTCCATCCTGAACAATGTCTCCTTCCTGGCCGGTGCTGGTCACGGAACCCAGTCATCTGCTGGCAGATCCACATGACCCCCATGACCTGCAGCATGGGAGCCATTGACGTCAGGCAGCAATATCACTATGATGCTCTTCCCCATGATAATGCTAGCTAATAGTGGAGTTTCTCAGCTCTGTGCCCCCAGCTGGGTGGGGGCTTTTCATTCTAGTGAGCACTTTGCAGTCAGCTTCACTCACCACTTCCAGGAGTGCCAAACTCACACGGCCTGCTGCATCTGCCACTATTACCAATGCAGAGTCTGCTGCCAGTGACAGAGAGTGATTCATGTGAAACACGTTAACAATGTTCCTGTTTTTTGTCTGATTTAGTGAGAATAAAGAGCTTCAAAGAAATTTGATTTGTTGTGGTGTGCTATCATCCTCCGTCATTTGCATTTTTGGTGGCCGGGGTGAGCACCTGCAGAGGTCAGTGGCTCATTAATTGCTTGAGCGGTGTGTACATTGTGTTTGGACAGTGACAGAGTCTGCAGGACCAGTCAGCAAACTTACCAGCCTCTGTGGGTGCTTCAGCCCCAGGCACAGCTTCCTCAATAATTCATTGCCAGGGTCAGACTGCTCATACTTATTAACTCCACTGGGGATCCTGCATGTAACTACTTCTGTGCCTGCCACCTCTCTGCTACTGCTCACAATCCCCTGGGCTCCTCAGTGCTGGTGGTTGGGCCAATGCCTCTGGATCTTTCAACGCACCACTTACCATCATCTTCTTCTGAACCGCCAGCATCAAAGACATCAGCATTTCATAATGCACCTGGTTGCCTGAAGCATCTGCTGGCCCTTCGAGTGATGATCAGATGCTGTACCCCATCACAGCTGCATCCCAACTTCCTGATTCCTGATTTGGGTCCTTCCATGTTTTGCCACCTGGACTCAATATGGGGGGCTTACAAGGTTTATGGGAGCCAGTGCCGGTTCAATTATGATACACAGTTTCCCCAAAAACTGGCAGCATCCAAGGGTCTTTGTTTTGATTGTCAGCATGGCAGCCCAAACAGGACGATGTCTTTTCAGTTAGCTGCTGGTACTTCCAAAAACTGATGCCTGTTGGGGGGGCGTGTCTGGCCAGCAACCGAGATGGCTGCTCTTCTCTGAGGCTCCTGAGACCCCAGCTATAAACCGACCTCTAGAGCGACAAAACTGAGAGCATCCAACCCTCAGAGTGTTCCTGAAAGCACCCTTCACCTGACATAATGTCTCGCCGAAGGAAAAACCCCGAGCACCTGCAAAAACTTACAGATTTCTTCCCTGCATCAGGCTCGGATCCAAATCAAGATGGCGCCGGCCGGGGACGAAGGAGCCTGCAAGATGTACAAATAGCAGGTGAGACCAGCACTGACCATAGACTGACCTTCCCTCTGTACGAGGGTGACCCTGGCGACTCCTCCCCGCCCTTATCACCTACGACTAGAAGTCCGCTTAAGTCCAGGCCCCGGATGGAAAACTCGGAACGTAACCCGAACGAAGACTCGAACGAAGATTCGCTCACAGAGCCGTTCGAAGAACAATCGGAGGATCCGTTCGCGGAAACGAACGATCCTCCAACCCTCGTTCCTTCTCACATAGAGAAAATACCAGCTACAGACCAACCTATCACAGAAGTATTCCTGAAGACTATGATGATCTCTCTCCGACAATCTCTTCAGTGAGATATGCATACAACCCTTGCACCTATCAAAAAATCTATTCTAAAACATGAGACCAGAATCTCACACATAGAGGATAAGGTTAGTGAAATGTGTAAGGCCTACAACAACATGGTGGACGCCCACACCGAACAAGACTCAGAAATTCAACAACTACGCCTCAAAATAGCCGACCTGGAGGACCGCTCCAGGCGGAACAATCTCAAACTGCGAGTAATACCAGAGGCAATAACTACTGACACACTAGTGCCTTATGTACAACAGGTGATGAAAACCTTAAACCCGTCACTCTCTGACCTAGAACTAGCCATTGACAGAGCTCACAGGATTCCAAAGCCGGACTTCCTACCAGCCTCAATACCAAGGGACGTCCTAGCAAGAGTTCACTTTTATCATGCGAAAGAAAAAGTAATGCTAGCCGCCAAAAACATCTCTTCAATACCAGAACCCTACACTGGAATTAAAATTTACGCTGACCTCTCAAAAGCGACCCTACAGAATAGAAGAAACCTCTCAACTATAACGAAAGCATTACGGAACCACAATGTTCCCTACCAGTGGGGATACCCCACGAAAATAACAATTAAGCAACAAGGTAAATCTCACACAATCAGAAGCCTGGAATCAGGATTAACACTCCTTAAAGAATGGGGAATAATACCAGTATTAGAACCTACCCCCTCCCAAAGGCGTCCGCATTGTATGGACACGCAATGGACATAGAGAAGTCACCTCATATCCATTGGATGCTCCAGTTCAACTCACTGAAGCTGGAATCTCGCTGATGCTAAGCCTCACTTCCAACTAAGTTCTGTTTTGTTCTATCCCGATCATTACATTAATGACTCGGATACCTATATCTCCCCTACTCCCTAAAGTAGCAAAAGATGCTACCCATGCTGCTTGCATTTATGGCAAGCTCTTCTTAATCCCTCCTTCTCCCATGTCCTTCCTCCCCCAAGCAACATCACCCCACTTACGACACCCACAGGATCTTGCAAAGAACCATCCACTGCAAAACTATGCACGCAAAAAGAGACAACTTCTGGGAAACCAGATAATGACCACTACCCGGCCCCATCCAACGCTTCGACTAAGGAAGAACACTTCCAGCAGACCTACCTCCAGATCTCTGACTCACATAAGGAAAAAACACACCTACATCCACTTCAAAGACCACACGCCCTGATGCCTCTTAAAATTACGACTCTCAACGTGCGAGGTCTGAACTCTCCCTATAAACGTGCATCGCTGGTTAGAGAGGCCAACTTACTTAAACCGGATATTTTTCTAATCCAAGAAACCCACTTTGCTATGGACAAATCTCCTACTCTACACATGCGACAATACCCACACATTTTGTTAACAAAAACAGCGCCTCTTCCCAATCCAATCAACCATATAGAAATAATAAGAAAAAAATTTAATAAGAGAAAAATTTGTTGGTGGCTATACAAGTGTGTGTGTGTGCGTCAAAAAATGCACACACACATCCACTTGGTGCTGCTGCTTGCAAAAAAATTATAAATGGATTTGAATAGGTAGGCAGCGCAAGGGGTCCGTGAAGACGCCCAATCACGTGGCGAAACGCGTTGACATCACATCCGGTCGCCGCAGTTGTCATCGTCACTTCCGGTTCGCGAGTGGGAGACATTGGAACGCACGCCGCCAGGGGACTGCTTACTACAGGCTTTTTTAAGAATGTATCTTGTAAGTAGTATTCCACTTGCGCATTAAAATGTCATGTTGATTACGTTCTACACATGAGGTCTCCCTTTATTCTCCGAGCCACATAGATACCGCCTACATCATATTAGCTGAAGAGTTTGATCTGCAAATCACCGTCAGCATTCGGGAACCTGCTCCCCCCACTGACAAAAGCTGGTCTTGACCACTGACTGCAAAGCAGATGGTCAATGACCTCTGGTGAGTAGGGCCACAGAGGGGGTCCGGCACTGATTGCATGGCACGTGTGGATTAGCAGTAACAGCACTCAAGAGCACTTTTCTTGTTGCACCTAGTCACTTTATGAATAATTTAGGAGTATTCACTTTCCAGGAGCACCAGTCCAATTTGTTGTAGTGACTGCATTCATGCCAGTGGGTCTGATCATCCAGCATATTGATTATATTTGTACTCTGTATGGACAGCACTTTTTGATTATTTCTAAGCACTTGGACATTTGTTAAGCACTTTGTTCGTTTTTGCATTTTGGACGTGCAAGCGGTTAGTGCACTTGAACACTATATGTGTTCCCTATGGGACTTTTGGTTATATATATAATTTTTTGAATTTATTGGTTTATGCTCAATCACAGTTCTTATATATTTCCACACTGGGATTGGTGTCTAGATGCGCTGCCTACCTATTCAAATCCAATACCCACACATTTTCTCTGCTTCCAACCCCCGGAAGAAAAATGGCGCCCTAACAGCAATAAGAAACACTTCTGCCTTTTGCTTCCATTCGGAGACAGTCGACCCACTTGGCAGATACCACATCCTCATATGTGACATAGAAGGAACCACATATACCATCACAAACGTGTATGCCCCCAACACAAAGCAACTCAGATTCTGCAAAAGACTATTCAAAAAAATCCTGGACCTTAGACAAGGTAAACTCATCATTGGAGGCGACTTCAACATCATTAACAATAGAGACTTAGACGCCTCCAACAACAAAAGAGCACCCCACCAAACTCTAAATCAAACACTTCATTCCATGGACCTGTATGACATCTGGAGATGCCAGCATAGCACAGAAAGAGACTATTCATATTACTCCCCAGCACATCTCTCCTATTCTAGGATCGACTTCTTCATCACGGATAAATGGACACTACAAACAATAACCTCCTCAAATATTGGGACAATAACGTGGTCGGACCATGCCCCAGTCACGATACAAATAGACGAACCTCGCAAAACCAACTCCACCAGACTCTGGAGACTAAACTCGGCCCTACTGTCTAAACCCGAACATCGCCAGAAAATTATTCAAGCACACAACTTGTTTTTTCAAACAAACTCTTCACCTGAAATTTCTACCCCCATTATCTGGGCTACCTACAAAGCTTACATGAGGGGAATCTTTATTCAAATGCAATCCAAATTAAATAGCCAGAGGAGAAAGCAAATTGAAGAGGTCTTACAATCAATCAAACAAAAAGAAACCCAACACAAACAAACTCCCACACACATTCTAGCAGACTCCTTACAACAATATAGACAAAAGCTCCGATCCCTTATTTCATACAAAATTGAACAAAACTTAAAGAGAATCAAGTCCATATACTACTCCCTAGGCAATAAAGCCAATTCCCTATTAGCGAAATCAGCGAAACAACAAAGATTAAAAGCCAAAATACATGCGGTCTATCACCCCACATCCAAAAAACTCCACACAAACCCTGCAGAAATTGCAGACGCCTTTGGCGACTTCTACCTAGCCCTTTACAATCTTAAAGACGATAACACAATGCCCCAACCCACTACAATCACCATACAGGATTATTTAAAAACAATTAATCTTCCCTCCCTCACAGGATCCCAAGTCCAATCTATATCTAAACCCTTCACTTCCCAAGAAATAGAAGACACTATAAAAACCCTTACATTACACAAATCCCCAGGTGAAGATGGTTACACTAACGAATTCTACAAACAATTCACAACCAACCTGGCCCCCCATCTTACCGACCTCTTCAATTGGGCTGCATCCTCTGGCTTCTTTCCTACAGAGTTTTTGCAATCGATAATTACCACAATACATAAACCTGGCAAGAATCCCCAGGAGGTCCAAAATTACAGACCCATATCCCTTATCAATACGGACATCAAGATTTACGCTAAAACACTAGCAAGAAGACTTATGCCATTAATTCCATTGCTGATACACCCTGATCAAGTGGGCTTTGTACCTGGACGACAAGCCCCAGACGCCACAAGAAAACTATTATCCCTCCTACATGAACTGCAACACAAAAAAACGCCTTCTCTGTTCCTTTTCCTGGATGCAGAGAAGGCGTTTGATAGAATTCACTGGGGATTCTTGTATGAAACCTTACAAAAATTTGGCTTTACGGGTTGGATAAACCAAGCCATTATGGCCCTTTACTCATCTCCGTCAGCGAAAGTTTTAACAGATGGCCTACTATCCAAACCTTTTAAAATAACAAATGGTACTCGCCAAGGCTGCCCCCTCTCCCCCTTAATATTTGCACTACTAATAGAGCCTTTAGCATCCCAAATAAGAACAGACCCAAGAATATCTGGCATACCTTATAACCATACAGAACAGAAAATCAGCCTTTTCGCTGACGACATAATTATCCTACTTACTAACTCAACCCAATCTCTCTACTCCGCTAAACAAGTCCTCAATCAATACACCCAAGTCTCTTACTATAAACTTAATGTCTCCAAATCAACAATTCTCAAAATACACCTGCCCCCCCACACCCAAAACGATTTACAGAAAAAGTATGCTTTCTCCTGGTCCTCCAAATCCATTCCCTACTTAGGGATCAATCTGACCCCACACACCGCTCAACTATATGACCTTAACCACAAACAGATCCTACAATCACTTCCTAAAGAGCTAAACTCAATACGTTCCAAAGGTATATCCAAACTCGGTCGTATAGCCATTGTAAAAATGTTTATACTTCCCAAATTATTGTACCTCTTTAGAACTCTCCCTATTACCATTCCCAAAAAATTTTTCATAACCACTCAAAAGCACATCAACCAATACATATGGGAATCCAAACGTCCTAGATGTTCATCCCATCTGCTATATAGACCGTTAAACAAAGGAGGTGCTGCTCTGCCACATTTACATACGTACTACATAGCATCATTATTGGATCAACTATACTACTGGTGGCACCCTTCTGAAGAAAAAATTTGGTCCTTACTAGAAACATCCGCCCTATATCCAATGACACCACTCTCCTATTTATTCCTCTCGGCTGCTCTCCCCAAAGCCAAAGAATTTTCTCACCCAACTATCAAAGCCTCACAGCAAGCATGGACGTATCTGACCTCTCTAAATTCACAACCAGCAGATCACATAAAACTCCATATAAACACACTCAAAGGAATAATTCCGAACTTAAATACTACCCCTTGGACACAATGCGATATAAACCATGTCCAACAACTGTATGACAAAGGGAAACCAATCCCATTTCCTGCCCTACAAAAGCGCTATAATCTACCGCCTTCTGAGTTCTACACCTATGTAAGAATCCACCACTACCTATGCTCTCACAAAATCCCTCTAGAAATAGATATTCCAACTAAAGTGCATCAGTTCTTTAAAACTCCACCCTATAGAGGACATGGAATATCCTTTTTTTATAACAATATTAACGCAGCAATATTCCCACTCAGAACCTCATCTCTAGAAAAATGAGAAACATTATTAAGTCACAACACAACAGATGACAATTGGCAGAAGGCCCTTCTATACTCCGCCAAAACTTCCAGATGCGCAAATCATTGGGAATCTTACTTAAAAATATTACACTTCTGGTATCTTACACCACTAAAACTTTCAAAAATGTACCCTACTATCCAACCTCAATGCTGGCGTAAATGCGGCGACCTTGGATCCCTTATACATATAATGTGGTCCTGCAAATCCCTAACATCCTACTGGGCCGGGACTTTCAAATTGATAGCGGAAGTCACAGGCCTCATACTTAGCCCGGACCCAAAAATAGCACTATTACACATAGGATTAGAATCAATCCCCCTTTCTGCTAGACATGTCAGCATACACATCTTATATGCTGCAAAAATAAACATTACTAGAAAATGGAAATCTACAGATATCCCTAAAATCTCAGAAAACATAGCAAAAATCAACCACCAATATGACATGGAAAGATTGTTTGCCCAAATCACCCTCTCCTACCCAAAATTTCTCAAAACATGGGCTCTGTGGTCAAATAGTTCCAAATGTTCAAGTAATTAAAACGACACAAGATCAATTACATAAGAATGAAACTGACTATAGCTCCGACTTTGCAAGACCCCTCTTCCCCCCACCCTCCCCTCCCCCTTCTTGTTACATGTTGACACTTTCTGAGTACCCTTACATAAAACTCAAACAACAAATTGCAGTGTACTATGTATTACTTGTAATCAAAGTTTTTCACATGCTATTGTAAACAATTTTGGCTCTTAAAGATCATATCCATCACTGTAATAATCTGTTGTGTACTCTTATTGTGTAAAGAACATTGTTGTAACACTTAAACTCAATAAAGAATATCTTTAAAAAAAAACAAAAAAAAAACTGATGCCTGTTGGACGTTTAATGAGAGCCACTGCAAGTGGTACACTGCGTGTCAGTTCAAACATGAGGGATCACATTGTGGAGATTAGTGTTGGACAAACGGTTTGCAGTGAGCAAAGGTTCGGCGCGAACATTACCTGTTCCCCATTTGGCAAACATCGAATTTGTGGGGAGCAATGTAATGGTGCAGGCTCCACCTGGTGGAAACTTCACAGGAACTGCAGGCAAGACGAATCATGACTGTATCTTTCTATCCAAGCCCTCTGATGGTATGAAAAAAGAAGTGCAGGCAAAAGGAGGGAAATTTTAAACAAACATTTTCCTATGTTTGCAGGAAGCCAGCTGGGTTCAGTAACATTATCCTCATTGGGGATTACTCACCTTTCCCGCTGCAGGGCCTGGAGGAGATTGCAGACCCAACCTTCACCCATCACGGCGGGCTTTGTCCAAAGGACCTTCAAGAACCGGGTACCCATTCTGAGGGTCCACTCCCTTGGACCTGTATAGCACCCTGCAGGCGTACCTTAGTTCGGTGTTCCAGGTTTACCTACAGACAGGATCTAGCGCCATGAATGGTCCCTTACAGGCAAAACCTTGCAGTTTCTTCTGTCTTCTTGGCGAGGCCCAGGTACCATTTATCTTAGCTTAATGCCGTTTGAAAAGGATCCGGTATGAAGGCTGTCTCTGATTCTAAAAGAACCTGTGTTATAACCAGCAGAGAAGCTCCACAGAGCTGTAGAAGTGACCATCTACCTTCAAGACGCTGGTGAAAAAACTGAAGTGCTCCCAATGTGGGAGGGGTTATATAGGAGGGGGAACTTCCTGTTTGTTTTTTATTTGATTGCCAGTGTCCATTCACCTATAGGTGGTGCATAACCCAGTATGTATATGAATATATAACCTGCTCTGTGTCCCGTGATGTCCGAGGAAGAAATTTCTATATCCTGATGTGAGTTTATTGCTCCGCTTATCTTTGTGTCATCTGCAAAAACTAAGACTGAGCTATTTATCCCATACTCTATATAATTTATGAATAAAATTAATAGAATTGGTCCCAAGACAGAACCTTGGGGTACCCCACTCAGCACTCTAGACCAGGCTGAGTACATGTTATTTATCACCACCCTTTGGACACGTCCCTGTAACCAGTTTTTTACAAAAGCACAAACCTTATGGTCCATGCCTGCAGATCTCAGCTTGTAAATTAATCATTTATGGGGAACTGTATTAACCTCCCTGGCGTTATGATTCTGTCTGGAATTTTGTACCAAAAGCGTTGCAATTGTTTTGTAAGGAAATGTGGTGTTATGTATTATAGGCCTGCAATTCTTAGTAAGTACTTACTTAAACCTGACCAAACAAGACTCTAGTAGACATCCCAGATGTAATAAAAGATGAAACACAAAATCATGAATTATAATCTAATAACTAATATTTTATTTAATAATGTAATAAAGAATAATGAATTTAGTCAAACAAAGAAAATTCAGTACACATCTTGAGTATGATACACTTTGAAGCAGGGGACCGCACAAAGTCCGACATCGCAGTCAGGACAATAGTATCTTGTCTCTTTTCGGACTTTTTTCCCCTTGCTATCTCTTTTTGAGCAGCACACTACGCACATTCTGGCAGGTGCTGCCTTTTT
>BLSH010145023.1:83737-98164 GCA_018402905.1 Glandirana rugosa | reverse complement strand
ACGAAATCCTCGTATAATTTGTTTCCATAGTGAGTCACGTAAAGTTACCCGTTATGTGACACACGTCTTAATAATCCGTTTACTCATAAAACTGGTGTAGTAGGAGAAATACGTACAACAGAATGAGGTTCGACATATCCGAGCTTTCGGATGATGGTTAATTCGTATAATCCACTACACGTAGAGTCATTACTCTTCCCCACACCAAATTACTGTAGTTGTGGGATATAGTCCACACGTATTAATAATCCGCGTTTTATTGACGGGCACTTGACTCTTTTCAGTTCGCATGTCGACGGTTCTACGGTGAACGGTGGTGGCACTCCAGTGATGTTGCAGCTCTGAAATATGGCAAAACTGGTGGCAAGTGGCATCTTGGCAGCTGTACGCTTGACTTTTCTCAGTTCACGGGCAGTTATTTTGCGCCTAATAATTATGCACACCTGATATAGGGTGTTGATGTCATTAAACCACACCCCTTCTCATTACTGAGATGCACATCACCTAATATGCTTAATTGGTAGTAGGCTTTCGAGCCTATACAGCTTGGAGTAAGACAACATGCATAAAGAGGATGATGTGGTCAAAATACTCATTTGCCTAATAATTCTGCACACAGTGTATTGCCCATTGAAATGCACTGAGTGATACCTTTGTTTAATATGCTCCTAAAGCATTCCCATTTTATTCTGTGTTCAGTGTTTCTAGGATTTGGTCCCAATTAATGTCACATAGCAATGACTGCAGTTCAGGAAATTTGGCTTGTTTAAAATATTGTGTTTTTGTGCTGCCCTCATGCCTCCTTTTCCTGTGATTTACTCTAAATGCAATCATCCTATGATCTCTAGATCCCAAGTTGCCGTGTATTGGCACATCTGAGATCATACTTGGATCATTCGTAATTAATAAATCTAACAGGGCATTCTTTCTAGTTGGGGAATCCACCAATTGGGACATGAAGTTGTCCTGTAGGACCTTCATGAAATGACGGGCCTTTAATGAGTGAGCTGTCCCCTCTGCCTAGTCAATATCGGGATAATTGAAGTCCCCCATTATGATTACACTTCCCAGTTTTGCTGCCATTTTTAACTGTGATAGTAGTTCCAGCTCCTCCTCCTTCTACAGATTGGGTGGCCTATAACATACTCCCACTGTTAATTTCCCACTAACTTCCGTGTCCTTTGATACAAGGAATACCCCTGGATATTGGCCAGACAAACGTGTGCGCTGTCAAACCAAGTTTCAGTTATTCCCACAAAGTCTAAGTCCTCCTCGTGTAATAGCAGCTTCAGTTCCCCTATCTTGTTAGCTAGGCTCCTAGCATTTGTGTATATGCCTCTCAGTGTTGTATGACTGCATATTATTTTATCCTTTTGTTTCCCCTGGTTTTGTTTTTGAGTTACCCACTCATTTACCCTGGGATTAGATGTTATGGCTGTATTATCACTGCTGACTCCCTTATTACCCTCTGTCATCTGCTGACTGCCGGCTATCACTTCGTCTGAACCCTCCCTACATCTAGTTTAAAAGCCCCTCCAACTTTTTGGTCACCTTTCTTCCCAATAGAGCTGCATCATCCCCATTAAGGTGCAGCCCCTCCTTACTAAAGAGCCGGTAACTAACTGAGAAGTCAGCCCAGTTCTCCAAATCCCTCTTTCCTACATATCATTTTATTAGGTATTTATTGTTTAAAAGGCAATAACAGGCTACTCACATTTAGCTGGTGCTTCCACCGCACCAGTCTATAAACAGCCAAAACAAGACAATCCATGGTTGAAATCACCTCTCTGGCTCCTCACAAGCCCCACTGACACTTCGAATGGAATCCAGCTCCACGGTAGGTCCTGATGTCGTAATCATCTGTGCCCCTCCCCTGCACGTATCGACACAGAGTCACCACAGAAATACCCCTGAGGAAGACACTTCACCCTGTGTCGACACACGTAGAGGAGGGGCACAGACAATTATGATATCAGTGGACCTGATTTCCCCAATAAAGCATTCATTGCTGCTCTATCTTTACTGATTTAGTTATAGATTGGTTGGAAAATGTCCCTTGTTTTGTTTGGACCCACCACATTCATGGACCATGCCTGGAACATTTTTGACCGAAGGTCATTTCTCAGGTTTCAAAATTTGTTTGGAGAATTATGGAGATAGTTGTCCATCACAGGGACTTGAAGGGTGAGACTGGTTACCTGTTAAGACCTGATGTCATTCACTTGAACAACATTGGTCTTGACATCTATAACTTCGGCCCTCATGCTGGTGTAGAACAGGTGCTAGCTGCGGTGGGGCACTCGTCAGTTAGACACTGATTTGGGAGTGTCGGTTTTTGACATTGCCAGAGCTAAATGTTGCCTATGCCCTTGAGTGAAAGTTGGGTCACTCATGGTAAAGACAGGCCATTTAGACTAGGTCAAAGTAAAGTTCAAGTGTGCTCACAGTATAACTATAGTAAAACAACAGTGGTTATTAAAAGAGTTGTAAAGGCAGAAGGTTTTTCATCATAATGCATTCTATGCATTAAGATAAAAAAAACCTTCTGTGTGTAGCAGCCTCCCCAGCACCCCCTAATTACTTACCTAAGCCCCATCTCTCTCCAGCGATGTGAAGTGTCTTAGCCGCCGGGGACTCTCCTCTTGATTGGCTGAGACACAGCAGCGGCCCCATTGGCTCCCATGGCTGTCAATCAAAGCCAGTTAGCCAATCAGAAGAGAGAGGGGACAAGGCTGGGCCGGGCTCTGTATCTGAATGAACACACGGAGCTGTGACTCAGGTGCTCCCATAGCAAGCTGCTTGCTGTGGGGGCACTCGACAGGAGGGAGGGGCCAGGAGCAGCGAGGAGGGACCCTAGAAGAGGAGGATATGGGCCACTGTGTTCAAACCAACTGCACAGAGCGTGTAAGTATAACATGTTTGTTATTTAAAAAAAAAAAGACCTTTACAATCACTTTAAATATCACAAAAGAAAATTCTATCTTGAAAAAAAATATATAAAATTAGGTACAGTGTTGTATGGCCTGGACAGGAAGAGGTGTGGCATCCAGGTCTTCAGTTGTTTAAATAGCATGCTTTTTTTTTTTGTTTATTCATGCATTTAGCTTTTTTAACTGAATAAAAAACCTTAAAGTAGAACTGAAGGGAAAACTTTTTTTGTCTTCCTGTTCTGGGGAGAGCCCAAAATTTGGGATTTTCTTTTTCTTTCATTTCAGTGATAACGATAAACAGGACAAATAGAGAGGGTTAATCTTCCTAACGGGGGCACAGACAGTAGTAAAAAACCCAGCAGGTTTTATAATCCCTTTCCACTGTTTTTACTTTAGTTTACTTTAAGTACCTATTCTGGATAATTCACCTGATGGTCTCTAAGTGTTTAAAATAATGCTTTTAAGTGTTGTTAATGGGTAATTGTTCATTCATTCCACATAGATTCACAACCTGTAATCTTCCCTTGCCCTTTCACTCGTATGCTCAGATTGATGCTCTATGCAGTATCCATCCTTGCCTCTCTTCTTTGCTATACTTATTCACGCTTTCTCATCTCCATAATTTTCTATTTTTCCACTATGAGAATGCATGAGAACATATTCTAATTTTGGCTTCAGTGAATAGAACCTGATAACACGTGCATTGTATAACAAGACTGGGAAAGAGAAGCATATAAGTACCTCTCAGAAATCACCAACTCGCTCAAGCAGTCATAGAATTCATTGAGTATTCTTATATAGATATGTCTTTGTGATTTAAACAAAGTACTATAGCATATGCTTATGTAGGCATCCTTATAAATATACGCTCTGTCTTTAAATTGTAAATATGATACACACAGGAAAGGAGATGACAGATTTTTTAAGTACAATATTATAATTACAATTTTCTTATTTTCTTCTCTCACTTCTGTGTGTGTTTGTGTGTGTCTTTGCAATTGTGTGTTTACCACACAATAGTAAATTGAGTAAGGACTTAAAAGCAAAGTATTACGTTTTTATATTGCTGCTGTCAGTGGCATATTTAGCATATTTACCACCTGGAGAACACACTGTCTTGATTGGATAGAATAAATAAAAATGCCCAGAACAGAAATGCAGACAGTAATAATTGTAATGACCCTCACATTGGTGGCCAGTGACTTAAGCCTCGTACAGACGATGCGACGGTCGTATGAAAACGGTCATACAACCGCTTGTTGTACGATCATCTGACCGTTAGTACGCACGATTAGAACAGCCGATGTGCGACGGTCGTACAACAGAAGTTGGATGAACAGACTAGAAAACTTTGGTTGTACAACAAGCGGTCGTACGACTGTTGTACCGTGTGTACAGAGAAATTGGTCCAACAAGTTGTATGTGAAAAACGCGCATGCTCCGAAGCCAGGAAGTGTCTGTTCGTGTAAACCTACGTTCGAATTTCACAATGCATACAAATAGCGAAATGCAGCGCACATTAGCAGCTTTTTCCATGGGATAATAATGAAGATGCATTGCTAGTGGTACTCATGTTATGAATGTAATGAAAGACAGTTATTCTGTAGTGATATAAATATAATTTGCATTATTTTGATTCTATTTTATTATATTTAACATTTCTCCAATATCATTAGCTCTGAAATGTAAATCCAAAAAATTAAGTATTTTTGATTCCTTGGTAACTGTTCTAACTTTTCTTTTCTTTTCATTCTTCGTTATTTTAAAGGCAAAAAGAAGATAAATTAAATTAGAAATGCAATTTTGCAGCATATAAAATATAACAGAAAAAAATGCTTGGTATTATCAAAATGCGTTAAAGAAAAAACAAAATAAAAGAATAAAAACAAAAATACAGAAAAAGAAATAAATACATCAATGGGGGTATTGGCCATAATCCCCAGACCATGGCTGTTGGTGGGGGCCATGGGGAACAAATTGCCACTGGTCAGCATGCTATTGTGCTGGTTGGGATGGGTGTTGAGGGGGTGTAGTTGGTGGAGGTGGAGGCACATTCTCATGGAGCTCGGTGTAGTCCGTAATGAGCCCCCTCTTCCCCTTGCTGAGCACCTGTGTCATCAGCACCTCAGATCTGCTCTGCTGGTAGGGAGTCACTTTTTTTAGTTTAGCAGCTGCATAGGCAGCAAATGACTCTTTCTGGTCTAGATCCCTCTGGAGGACGGCTGAGGCCTGGCGGAAGAATGAGGAAGCCCTCTCATCTACATTATGTGTTTTTCGCTTCCTTTTAAGACAAACATGTAGGGGAGGGATTTGAGACTCACAAACTAGGGAAGAGCCAGCTGCCTCCTCCTGAGTCACCGTCTCTGTGACACTTTACTGTGTATAAAAAAGTGAAATTATTAGAATATATTTGTTTGTGTGGGTCATCAATCCAAACAAATTTACATTTCCTGACTGTTGCTAATTGAATAATTAGAAATAAAAAATACTAGCATTCTGGCACCAGCATTTGGATTTATCCTTCAAATGAGTTTAGGCCACAACTGTGTTTGGATATTAAAACAAATGTGTTAAGGCTCAAATATTTGGCCAATAATGTTAAGTTATTATCATTGTATTTTATCTTTACAATATGTTCAACAACTCTATACCAGGGTCAAGATGGCCTCCGCCACACCTTCATTCTCAGGTCTAGGAGCCGTGGCCTCAGCAGAGGTAGAGGGCAGGGTGTATAGAGATGGCCTGGCCTCAGATGTGTTTCTGATAAACTGCAGGCTCTCAAAGTACCACAGCTTCGGCACATGTACGCCAGATGCTGCAGCTCCTGACTTCTGTGATTGTTGGATGTTTTTCTCCTCCCTCCCATATGTGGTCCTCATGTTGGCAATTTTGTCTCTGATGTCCTTCACATTTGCATTGGGCTTTATCTGGTTTGCACAGCTCTGCAGTTGCTCTAAAGCTGCCCGCCTTCAGACCCGGTTAAAATACTCCTTGGTCTTGATGTTCCACAGACATGGGTGTTGATGGTATAGGTCAATAAATTGTGGTAGGAACTCATGGGAGAAAAACTGATCACTCATTATGCCTGCAGGACACAAGACAAAGCATAATGCAACTTCGTCCGGCATACCCCTAAGCTGGACCCAATCTAGGCCTCATTCCAAGTGGTATAGCCCATTAATTCCCATCTAGGCCTCAATCCAAGCAGTATAGCCCATTAATCCCCATCTAGGCCTCAATCCAAGCAGTATAGGCCACTACCCACCTATGCTAGAAGTTCCAGTCGAACCTTCCTTATCTCAAATAATTTGCATTTTCCAAGCGATCATTCTCTACGCAACGCTCCTACCTACGGCTGTTCCATCGAACATGCGTTTGGGCTTTATACACTGCTCATGCGTGCAACTCTGCTCTCAGGTATGTCATGGCACTGGGGCGTGAATGGCTCTCCTATCCTCCATGATACCGAATCCACGGAACGATTGGTGAACGATTGGAAGGAAAGATGGCGGATTCTCGAAGCAGCAGCCAGTCCAGCAGTGCTGGATCACATAGAAAGGTCAAAGCCACCCCCATGACCAAGGCTGAGATGATCGACATGGTGGCCACTATGGAACAGTAGGATTATGACTGCAAGGAGGAGAACTATGAATGGCCTAACAGCCGGAAAGATTTTTTTTTTACTTTCAATAAATTTTTATTGATTCATAGAGAAACGGGGAGATTACAAAAATGTGCGGTACACAAGTATTGCAAACGACTATGAAAAATATGACCTGAGACTCACTAAGGTTATTCAGCAAACAAGTACATTAATCATAGGACAAGTCCCCATCTCTAGGCTGTCCCCCACTCAGAGATTAGGTTAAGCGAACAGTGAGGGCAACATTAGCTGGGACACCCCTGCCGGCACCCCAATTGGGTTCAAGCTGTGCCGGGCGGAGGATAGTTCCCCCCCCCCGAGGCCCTACTGGGCATCGTGGGGAAGGGGCAAGCTGTATGCCCTCCCTGTTACCAGGGTTTCTCATGTACCTAGTCAGGCAATGGTTATCTGGTCCTAGGATAGAACTGAGCAAGGGGGGTTAGATTGACCTTCTTTTTTGTCTAGGAGTATAATAAACAGCAATACAAGGTATCTGGGAAAAAAGATAGGTGAAAGAGAAGACGAGAAAGAAAGATGAGAGGTGAGGAGAACAATGAGAAGTGAAGCACCAGCGGAACAAAGGGATGGTGGTCAAGAATTGGTACCCGGAATCAGTGGGATTCCCATATAATCAGCCCAGGGTTCCCAGATAGCTTCAAGTTTCCACATTGTGTTTAGGATACGACTGACTAGTTTCTCTTGCACCATGATCCAGGAAATTTTACGTTTCGCCGCTTCAAACGAGACCTTGGGTTTTTTCCATGCCTTGGCGATTGTCACCTTGGCCCCAGGAAGATAAAGTGGATCAGCTTTCGGGCGAGTTTTGAGGCGTTGGGAATGTCTGCATTCAGCAGAGCTATAGCTGGGGATCCAGACAAATGAGTCCCCGTAACCTTTTGGATCAATTTGAAAATTTTGGACCAGAACGGTCTGATTCTGGGGCACTTCTACCAGATGTGGGCCATAGAGCCCCTCAGATGGCAATCTCTGAAGCACATCGGGTTTGCTGCACTAAAGATTTGGGAGAGCCTAAGCGGGGTCATGTACCATCTAGTGGTTACTTTAAGGCTCGCCTCTATTAAAGAAGCATTAACAATCCCCCTAAAGGCCCTACTGCTTGCTATGTGCCATTTGTCCAGGTCCCATTGGAATTGTAAGTCATTTTCCCAAGCCTTCATGTATGGTAATTTGTCGGACGGGTGGGCCAGTGAGTGGTAGATAATGGAAATGCCCCCTCTCTGGACACCCGGCTGGCCACACCAATGTTCGTAGGGAGTAATCTCTGGGGGGTTGGGGCTGGAAGTCCAGCACGAGAGAAGGAAGTGCCTGATCTGGTGTAGTCTGAACCGTTCGTTCGGTGGCATCTCCAGGTTGCTCACACAGTGGCCCAAGGAGAGAGGGCCCCCTGTGGGTGAGCAAATGACCTATTCGGTACAGTCCCTTGTCCATTCACCATTTAAATGCTTTGATATTGAGCCTTGGGGGGAAGTCTGGATTGTGAGACAGATGCTTCAGGGGGCGGATTTCAGAAAAAAGGGCTGGGGAATGTTGGACGTGGTACCAGTTGGACAGTACTTGAGAGAGCACCGGTGAGAGAATCGAGAATCAAGGGGCGCTGCTGACAAGGAACCCAAAGGAGGAAGTCTAGAGTGTAAGTGTAAGTGTCTCTCTATTTGGATCCAGTCAGGTTTTTCCATAGTGGTGTAAACTAATTACAGTTGGGCTAGCCTGGCTGCTTGGTAATACCACAAGAGGTTCGGAAGGCCCAGGCCTCCCTCTCTCTTCGTTTGGCACATGGTCTTATGGGAGAGTCTGGAATTTTTCCCTCCACATATAAATTTAGTGATCTTCCCCTGAAATGTCTTGAGGTGTGCTCTGTTAATGCGAATAGGGAGGGATCAGAAAAGGTAAAGGATTCGAGGGAGGAGCGTCATTTTGATGGCATGACTCTACCCAGCCAAGCAAGTTCTCCTTTTTCTCAGGCCTGAAGGTCTCTTTCCAGCTTAGTAAAAAAAGGGAAAATTTTACTCTGTATAGGTCTTCTATTTTTGCCATCAGCGTGATACCTAGGTTTTGGATGGAGGAGTCCTGCCAAGCAAAATCGAAAGCTAATTTTAGTTGGTCGGCTTGCTCTTTGGAGAGCGAGCCGTTCAGGGCCTGGGATTTTGCAAAGTTCACTTGAAGTCCCGAAATTTTTGCGAATGTGTCAAGGAGTTTAAAAAGGTTTGGTAGGGAGGTGTGAGGTGCAGTGATGAACATAAGGACATCATCCGCAAAGAGTCCACATTTGTGGATGTGTGGGCCACAGGCTACCCCCTGGATATTGGGGTTGGAGCGAATAGCGTTGGCGAGGGTTTTGATCGCTATTGGGAATATGAGGGGGGACAGTGGGTACCCCTGTCTGGTGCCCCTCGCTATTTTGCTAGGGGATAAGTAATGACCTTGAAGCTTGATCCTGGCAGATGGGTTAGAATAGAGGGCCTGGATGATGCCCCTGAAGCGTTGTCCGGACCCCCAAGCTTCGAATAACTGGGTGATGTACGGCCAGGACACCGAGTCAAAGGCCTTTTTGAGGTCTAAGGACAATAGCATACCTTTTTGTTTAGGGCCTCCATCCCAGTTAGACTGTAGAATGGAGATTATGTCTATGGCCCTTCGGATTTGATCGGGACCTTGTCTCCCTGGGATAAACCCCACCTGGTCCTTATGAATGTATCTGTTTATAAAGAGGGCTAGCCGATTGGCTAAGATCTTGGTGAGTATTTTAAGGTCGTTGTTGATTAACGAGATGGGTCTGTAGTTGTCCACCTCTTCCGGATTCTTCCCATGACTGTTATGTATGCTACATTCAGTTGGGGGTCAAGTGGGGTTCCCAGGGTTTTGGAGTTGAAAAATCTAACTAAGTATGGGGCCAACGTAGCTGCGAAAGCCTTGTAATAAGGCACCGAGAGGCCATCAGGGCCAGGTGCTGAACCTGACTTGAGGCCTTTGATCACCTCAAGTACCTCCTCTGTTGAGAAGGGTTCTTCTAGGGCATGTTTGGGGGACAGTGTCGGGGTTTGAGATTCTAGGAGGAACCTGGAGATAGCCGCTGGTCCATTCTGAGTCGTTGGGCTGTATAGTTTGGTGTAGAATGCTTGAAAAGCTGCCAGGATTTTAGTGGGGTCTGCTGTCGGGGGTTTACCAGCGATTTTGATTTTAGGGAGGGCATATGTCCTGAGTCTCGGATTGGGTTTAGAGGCCAGCATAGTACCTATTTTGTCTTTCTGATAATAAAATGTTGCCCCTGTCCACCGAATATGTTTTTCGGCTTGCACTGTTAATGCTAAGTTTAAGGCAAGTCTAGCTGAGTCTAGTTGTGCGATGGGAATGCTACATGGGTCCTGTTTGTGTTTGGTTTGGAGAGCCTTGAAGTTGCTTTCAAGTTTCTCAATGTCATGACACTTCTCCTTTTTAATTTGTGATGCGATTTGTATGATTTTCCCCCTTATAGTGGCCTTGTGGGCTGCCCAAAGCATTTCTGGGGAGATTTCCGGACTATCGTTGAGAGTGAAGTATTCTTTCAAGGCACTGTCAATTTGAGCTGTTCTTACTGGGTCATTTAAGATGGATTCATTGAGGTGCCAGTTTTGGAAGGAGGGGGTTGGGTTTGGTCTGCCTAGATTGAGAGTCATGATGGCATGGTTAGAACAAACTGTGTCCAGAATCTTGGCCGAAATGGAAGTGGGAATGATGTTGGGAGAGACTAAGAGATGGTCTATACGGGCATATGATTGTTGCGGGTGTGAAAAATGCGTGAAGTCCCTTTTGGACGGGTTTAGTTCCCTCCAAATGTCAACTAGTCCTTGGCTATTGAGGTATTTTGTGATTTTAAGGCTGACTTTGGTGGGGACGGGTCAATTGGGATGTCTTCGACCTTCTTTTGAGTCACCGCCGAAGATGACGGTGCCCTACAGTAAAGGGCCTACCATGTTCAGTAGCTTTCGGAAGAAGGGCGCCTGTCCTTTATTAGGGGCGTAGTAAGCCACCAGGGAGTACAAATGTCCTTCTATCGTGCCCTTGACCAAAATAAATCTGCCCTCAGGGTCTCTGTGATCTGATAGCCAGGTAAAGTTACAATGCTTCGAGGCAAGGATTGCCATCCCTCTAGTCTTATCGGGGGCATTGGCCAAGAAAAAGAGTGGATACTGGGTGTGGAGGAAGTTGGGACTGTACCGAGAAGGAAAGTGGGTCTCTTGGACCATAATGATATCTAACTTGAGGGATTTGTAGTGGTCAAACAGTTTCCTTCTCTTAATCGTGGTGTTCAGGTCCTGGGCATTATGTGTGGCCACCCTAAGGTGGGGGGTATTGTGAGAATAGCTAGCCATAGGACATCAGAGAGGAGGCAAGAACACCAGAACCATCACTAACCCATCGAAGTCTATCTAGGTCAAGCATCCGAGTAACTTGGGTGGACTGGGAGTCCTGGTTCCGTTGGGGAGGAGAGATGTTAGATGTTCCGCTGGTGGTTGACTGAAAGAGAAAAAATGAATAGAGTGAAGGAAGTAGTAGAGTAACATAGACCTCTAAGGGTGGTCTCCATAGAGACCGCCGGAACGTGGCAGGAGAAACCGCCAGGTTCCAGGCCAAACAAAAGTGAGCCCCTTGCAAGGGGCTGAACCCCTATCCCACAGACTCGGGTTAACCGGGTTCGGGGGGTAGGTGAGTGCGCGTGGGACCCTCCCTAGGTCCCACCATCCCACAATTGCAAAATTAACATTAATGATACAAGCCAAGAAAACATCAAAACTTGTAAACTCTGAGATCCTGAATATGTTACTGGGCTGGTCTTCGCCCCACTCCAGGGAGACGACCAGCTCAGGACAGTGCAGCTTCTGATAAAAAAGGAAAAAATGAAAAGAGAAAAAATAAGCGACCATCCCCAATGTCTTAAGGAGCCATGACCAACCCCAATCACCGAGGCTATGGGTCGGGATACTAGGGCCCCCCGTTAAAGGTGTTAACTAGGGGTGAATTGAAAGGAGGAGCCCTAGAGTGTAGCTCAGCAGTGGTCATGGTAAAGTCTTTGAGGGGATTTCACGGTGCTCTGCTGCTCTCGAGCTTCGGGGGTCAGGGTGGAAGAGTCTCTTCCATTGCGGTAGGGGTCTCATCTCCTGGTCAGAAGGAGCAAGAAAGTCTCGTTGAAAGGAGCAATTCCGGGCAAAACTTCGGCAACATGCCCCTGTAACTTGGAGGTAAGTTCAAACTGGAAACCAGGAAAACAAGTCTGGAACTGCGTAAGATGAACAGGGAATCAGGGGAATTGGGAAGTCCAAGGTCACTGCTGTAGAGGCAGGAGTAAAAAGTTGAAAGTGGCAAGGCTCCGAGAGGTACTCTTATGGGGGTCTTACATCTTTTGCTCTCTTTGTTTTAGCCTGGGACCACAGAGAGGTAACTGGGCTGGAGGGTTGGGGTCTTTTGGAGGAGCTCCACGAGGGGATGGTGCAGTCCATGGCGACTTCTTGTGTGATAATTTTGAGGTCAAGTAGGTGTCTTTTGCCCTCCAGAAAGTTGGAGAAGGAGAGGATCTTGCCCTTCCAAAAGAATTTGGCTGCGAAATGGAAGGCCCACCAATATTTTATGTTTTTCAGTGAGAGGGCCAAAAGAAGGGGTTTGAGGGCTCTACACCTTTGGATTGTAGATGGTGAGATGTCTTCAAAAATTTGGATCTGGTGACCCTGGCAAGACAACTGTGCATTGTTGTGCGAAAGTTTCAGGACTTCTTCCTTAATGGCGTAGAAGTGGGGCTTGATGATAATGTCCCTGAGTGAACCATCCTTTCTGGGGGGGCCAAGAGATCTGTGGGCCTTGTCCAATTCCAGGCGATGTTGAGGGATTCCTGGGATGAGGTTTTGGAGCAGGTCCCTGACAGCTCCCGGTGTGTCTGTAACAGATTCCGGAAGGCTTCGAATCCTGAAATTGTACCTCCTTGACCGATTTTCAAGGTTGTCTATTCTGGAAAGGGCAACTTTCAATTGAGTATGGAGGATTTGAATAGTGTTGGTGTTGTGGTTCCTCCTGGAGACAGTGGCGTCTACTTTTTGCTCTATGGCCTCCATCCTGGAGCCTAAGGCTTAAAAGTCCGCGCAGATGTCTCCTGTTATTTTGGTAGCGGTGGCTGCGAGACCCTTCTCTAAGAGCTCCGCGAAGCGGTTAAACATGTCGGCCATCTGTGTGATAGGTTCAGGGCCTGGAGTCTTTAAGGCAGAGTCCAGTAGGCTGAGGAGGGCCGTCTGGTTCAAATGCACATTCCTCCAGCGTGCAGGCTATGAGAGATTCGGTGGAGGCCGGGTAAGGGACCAATGTGTGAGAGGGGATCCCCAGGGTCACAGGAGGGTAGCTGAGGATAGCTGGGGAGAGCACTTACCTATATTCCTTGTCTCCCTCCTTGCTGGCAGGATGTGTCCTGGTACACCCGGGTGCCGCTGGATCCGCAAACTGCGGTCCTAAATTGCACCTGGCTGGCGGTCATCCAGTGGGTCTCAGGGGGATCTCTGAGTGTCAATGCACCCGATTCGGCCGTTAATGGTGGGCTGTGAGGGGCGCTATGGGTGGCGGTCTCCCAGGGCGGTGCGGAGCTCCAGGCTTAAACGGCCATTACGGAGCTCTCGTGCATGCGCACTCAGCCGGAAAGATTTTATTTTAGAGCAGTTCATCAGTTGCCTGTCACGAAAATACGGTGTCCATCGCTCCATCAACCAACTCTGAAACATTGTGAGGTAGATCAGTTGGCAAAGATCCATAGAGTCCTTGAAAAAAGTAAGCAATAAATTATTATATTTATATGTGTAAATTAGGTGTCTGGATGTGTTCTTGGTAAAAGTAGCTGTAGAGAATTCTAGCTGAGGTTTGAAAATGTATGCCTTGGTATTCCAAATTTGAATGTAACTCAAAAGAAAAGAGACATTCCTTTAGCTTTTGCACTTATATTCTTTTTTATCTTTAAACAGGGAAACATAAAAAAAAGGTGACCACCCCCGCAAGGGATGAAGGGAGTCCCCCACCCCTGGCACATCTGCTGAGGCGGAATCTAGCCCACCTTGTTGCCCAGAACGTAAGTGCTAAATTTTTGAAAAAAATATTGAACCACAGAGAGGGGTGCTGCTAGGTGTGCAAAAGGGCGGGGGCTTCAGGCCTATATTAACCCATTCCTTACCGGGCACTTAAACCCCCCTCCTGCCCAGACCAATTTTTGGCTTTCAGCGCTGTTGCATTTTGAATGACAATTGCGCGGTCGTGCGACGTTGTACCCAAATAAGATTTGCGTCCTTTTTTTCCCACAAATACAGCTTTCTTTTGGTGGTATTTGATCACCTCTGCGTCATTCTTGATCGCCGCTATAAACAAAAAATGAGCGACAATTTTGCAAAAAAGAACAATATTTTTTACTTTTTGCTAAAGTACAAATCCATTAAAAAAAATATTCATCAGTTTAGGCCGATATATATTCTTGTACATATTTTTGGTAAAAAAAAAAAATCGCAATCGGCGTATATTGATTGGTTTGCGCAAAAGTTATCGCGTCTACAAACTGGGAATTGATATATGGCGTTTTTATTATTATTTTTTTTTTACTAGTAATGTCGGCGCTCTGCGATTTTTATCGGGACTGCAATATTGCTGCAGAAATGTCGGACATTTTTTACACATTTTTGGGACCAATGACATTTATACAGCGATCAGAAATGTAAATATCCACTGTTTACTGTGTAAATGTCATTGGCAGTGAAGGGGTTAACCTGCAGGGGGCAGTGAAGGGGTTAACAAATGTTCCCTGGGTGTGTTCTAACTGTGGGGGGGGGGGGGGGGGGC
>BLSH010145023.1:60092-71490 GCA_018402905.1 Glandirana rugosa | reverse complement strand
CTGTATACTGTGTCCTGTGATGCTAAGCTGTATATTGTGTCCTGTGATGCTGAGGCTGTATACTGTGTCCTGTGATGCTGAGCTGTATACTGTGTCCTGTGATACTGAGCTGTATACTGTGTGCTGTGATGCTGAGCTGTGTACTTCTGACACAATATGTGGAATACAGGGGGCGGAGTGGGTGGATTATAGAAGGGGTGGGGCTTATCAGTAGGAGGGGTCAAATGAAGGGGCCTGGCACCCCCCCCATACTAAAACTTCACCAGCAGCCACTGCCTATGTCTCCCACTGATGACCTTGGCTTGTGTCCTGAATTTACCTTCCACCTGCTGTCTTGGTAAATATATATATTTATATATATATATAAATATATGCAGTATTACTCTTTTCATAATCATACATAAAGCAAAAAAGAAATCAAACTATATATACATGTGAAGTGACAAAATCTATTCACATGTGTAGTGCCACACAAACAAATTTATTATACACAAGATGAATTTCCAAAATAAACAATGATATCAGTCCCATGTGCTGAATAATGTAAAACACTTCTTCTAGTCACTCTTTGCCAAAAAAATCTGATGATTCCCACTACTCCTCCTCTACCACAGTGCTTAACTCAAGATATGCTCTCACCTTAAAGAGCAGCTAGTACCCAATAGTACCATTAAAATGTATAATCTCTCCTCCCATACATTAACTGAAGCCCAACATTTCCTATTGAAAAAAGGTCTCCCACTTTGCACCATATACCACAGCCAACAATTGAACAGTTTTATATGGAATCTTAAAATTAAACATCATTAAATAAACAATAAAGATATTAACCCATCTTCTAAAGATGATCCTCTGGCAGGTGATGACATTATGGCTAGGGATTGTGGAGGAATGTTTTGACTCACCAGTCCTACATACTTCCTTCTAGCCATGTTCCATTTTTTTATCTCTCCCAGTCCCAGTCCGGAAGTTTATATTTGGATACTTATTATCAAGTGGGTTATAGAGATCTCGTTAGCCTACGCGATAATATTTCTAGTCATAAGTCCAACCTACCCCCTACCGAGTAACAAATCTTGAAAGCATTGGTATCCAATCCTGATATTATCATCAAACAGGCAGATAAGGGGGTAGTATTGTCATTCAGAACTGGATTGATTATCTTAATAAGTCACTCAGGCTCCTGACAGTAACACCTACTTAGTACTACCAAAGGATCCTCTCCCCGAGGTACATTCAGATCTCCAAAGAATGGTATATGAAGCTACCAGGGATGGAGTCCTGAGCAAGAAGGAAAGCCAAATTCTTACATCTACTTCCTGTAGCACCCCATACTTTTATTACCTTCCTAAGGTGCATAAATCACTCTTGTACCCCCTGATAGACCTATAGTAGCTGGGACAAACAGTCTTACCAGTGGGGTATCCCAATATATAGACTGGTTCCTCCAGCCAGTTGTCCAACAACTTCTTTCATATATAGTGGACTCTGGACATGTTATTGACGTCTCTCAACACTTCCAATGGGAGAGTCACTACCTATGGACATCCCTGGACGTCTGCTCTCTTTATATCTCAATCTCCCATGAGGTAGGTCTTAAAGCTCTCAACCATTTTGTGTCTAAAGATTTGCAGTTCAATTCTCAACAGGCCTGATTTATACTTGAGGGGACTAGATTCTTTCCATTTTGGGAGCTGCCACCACCGACCTGGAAGAAAAACATGCCTAAAGGGAAGTTCCTGAGGCTACAAAGGAATTGTATGAGGGATACAGATTATGCTGCCCAGAGTAAGGTCTTGATTAACACTTTTAGAGAAAAGGATTATCCTGATCTACTTCTCCAGGATACCTTTGAATCTTGTTCTACAGGACACTCGGGTAATAATGCTACAACTGTTCTCTCTAACTCTAATGTTAGATTCATCACGGGTTTTAATGGCAACTTCAGGGATATTACGAATATAATTAAAAAACTTTGGCCTATCCTCCTTTCTGACCCAAAACTAGGTCCCCATCTACCATCTGCTCCTCAAGTTGTCTCTAGGAGAGCCCAGACCCTCAGAAATTGCATTGCCCCGAGTAAACCAAAAAAGACCAAGCCTGATAGAACCATGGACATCAGCAGTTATTTTGGGAACCGGGTTGGCATCTTTCAATGCAGGAAACGGGGCTGTCTGACATGCCAGTTCATCACCCATGGCTTGTCTTCCTTCAGTGACAGCTTTGGTAATAATTACTCTATTAGACAGTTCATCACCTGTTCCACCCAGTTTGTTGTATATGTTTGCGGTGCCCATGCAATCTATTATATGTGGGTTGCAGCAATCAGGTCTTGTGCACCAGGGTTGGTGAGCATCGCAGGTTCATAAAGAAAGGGGTAGAAAACACAGTGTCCCCCATCACTTCACTGCCCACCATGGGAAGAACATTAAGGACTTGTCCGTATTAGCCATCGAATACATACCCAAGGGAGGCCTCACAGAGAATGAAATGTTTCTGTGGTCATGGATATTATGGGTATATAAGCTCAATACACTCTCGTCCCGTTGGTTGAATGAGGAGCTTGATGTTCATACAGTAATTTAATTAGCAGTACAGTTCTGGTTATATATTTATATTCATATACAAATATACAGGATATATGTCATTTGTGTATATATATATATATACACGGTATCTTACAAAAGTGAGTACACCCCTCACATTTTTGTAAATATTTTATTATATCTTTTCATGTGACAACACTGAAGAAATGACACTTTGCTACAATGTAAAGTAATGAGTGTGTAGCTTGTATAACAGTGTACATTTGCTGTCCCCTCAAAATAACTCAACACACAGCCATTAATGTTTAAATCGCTGGCAACAAAAGTGAGTACATTCCTAAGTGAAAATGTCCAAATTGGGCCCAAAGTGTCAATATTTTGTGTGGCCACCATTATTTTCCAGCACTGCCTTAACACTCTTGGGCATGGAGTTCACCAGAGCTTCGCAGGTTGCCACTGGAGTCCTCTTCCACTCCTCCATGATGACATCATGGAGCTGGTGCATGTTAGAGACCTTGCACTCCTCCACATTCTATTTGAGTATGCCCCATAGATGCTCAATAGGGTTTAGGTCTGGAGACATGCTTGACCATTCCATTACCTTTACCCTCAGCTGCTTTAGCAAGGCAGTGGTCATCTTGGGGGTGTGTTTGGGGTCCTTATCATGTTGGAATATTGTCCTGCAGCCCAGTCTCTGAAGGGAGTAGATCATGCTCTGCTTCACTATGTCACAGTACATGTTGGCATTCATGGTTCCCTCAATGAACTGTAGCTCCCCAGTGCTGGCAGCACTCGTGCAGCCCCAGACCATGACACCCCCACCACCATGCTTGACTATAGGCAAGACACACTTGTCTTTATGTTCATCGCCTGGTTGCCGTCACACGTGCTTAACCCCATTTGAACCAAATAAGTTTAACTTGGTTTCATCAGACCACAGGATATGGTTCCAGTAATCCACTTACTTAGTCTGCTTGTCTCCAGCAAACTGTTTGTGGGCTTTCTTGTGCATCATCTTTAGAAGAGGCTTCCTTCTGGGATTACAGCCATGCAGACCAATTCTATGCAGTGTGTGGCGTATGGTCTGAGCACCGACAGGCTGACCCCCCCACCCCTTCAACCTCTGCAGCAATGCTGGCAGCACACATTTGTCTATTTCCCAAAGATAGCCTCTGGATATGGTGCTGAGCAAGTGCACCCAACTGCTTTGGTCGACCATGGCTAGACCTGTTCTGAGTGGAGCTGCAGCTCAGTTTCAGGGTCTTGGCAATCTTCTTATAGCCTAGGCCATCTTTATGAAGAGCAACAATACTTTTTTTCAGATCCTCAGAGAGTTCTTTGGCATGAGGTGCCATGTTGAACTTCCAGTGACCAGTATGAGAGAGTGAGAGCAATAACACCAAATTTAACACACCTGCTCCCCATTCACACCTGAGACATTGTAACACTAACGAGTCACATAACACCGGGGAGGGAAAATGGCTAATTGGGCCCAATTTAGACATTTTTAATTAAGGGTGTGCTCACTTTAGTTGCCAGCGGTTGAGACATTAATGACAGCACATTTGCACTGTTATATAAGCTGTACACTCACTACTTTACATTGTAGCAAAGTATCATTTCTTCAGTGTTGTCACATGAAAAGATATATACAAAAATGTGAGGGGTGTACTCACTTTTGTGAGATACTGTATATATATATATATATATATATATATATATATATATATATATATATATATATATATATATATATATATTTTTTTTTTTTTTTTTTTTTTAATATTTTTTTTACATTTTCATTTTTATTTTTTATTTTTTAATTTATTTTTATTTTCATTTCTATATTCATTGATAATTGTCATGTCTTTTATTTTCATGCAATTTTAGCTTTGATGTATCATTTATTCCATGTGTTCTGAGCACTTTTTTAGGCTTTTAAACTGTTTAATCATGAGACTGGGGCATCATGGATGACATGGGTGCCAAACCCCTCCCCCTCTTTTCCCTTTAATTTTTGTCCCTATATATCTTTTTAGCTTTTGCCGACTAGCCATATGACCCAAAGAAGGCGCAAGGCCCCCGAAACATGTAGTCATTGCTGTCAGTCCCTCATTTCCCCATTGTGCTTCTGGCTTCAGCTTCTTTGGATCGGCCACTTTGCCTTAGTTTGCCCACGGTTCGTGTTCCTCCTCCGCTGACATCCACGAGTCCATGATGTCATTTCCGGGCGACGGGCACGGCTTGGGTGGCTGCTGTTTCCCGGTACTCCGGGCTACTGTTCATCTGTCCCAGGACCACCTGATCATGGCCATCTCGATACACCCTGCCCTTCAACACAGTTGTCTCCTTCCAGACCCTGGAGCTCCCTTGTCATCCATGTGCCTCCAGACTCCAGGTACCTACATCTTTATGCTCTGGTCCATCAAGTGTACTGTTTGACTGTTTCCTAGACTGCTGAATGTCTGACATATCAGTTCTCTACCTTTACATCTTATGAAATAAACATTTTTTACTTACCTGAGGTTCAGTCATATCTTATTGCCATGGCACAGGACATTTTCCCCATTGTTTGGTTTGTTAATTTATGCCTCATCGGTCCTTGAGTTTGGGATAGCAGCGGCCCCAGCTTGGCAGCCCTTATCCACTTGGGCAACTGTCCATGTGCCTGGATATTTGTATGTTTATTCTCACCTAAAAGGAATGACCTGCACATTATAGAGGTCATATTAAGCCTTTTATATTGTTTATTCCTCCTTCCCGGGGTACAAGTAGTGTCCACTTCCTGAAGACAAGCAGAGACATATTACATATTTTTTTTAATTACTTTTAAAACCACATTTATTAAAAACCATTAAAAACAGACACACTCAACAGTGCACCATCTCCTAAGTGCATATAAGTAAACCACAAAGTCAATAAAACACCTCAGTTTGGCAATGGCATACAGCATAAATCAGCATGAAAATCCTGTAATCCAAGTTGCTTCCTGGACTGTGCTGAATGAAGTCATTAAGCCCTACCCAACATGTTTCATCATGGTCATGCACGTGACTTTATCAGGGGGTTCTCTGCTGTCTTGGTACCCCTGCCAAAACATTTTCTGTGTTTAATAGAATAGTGAATAGTATATTTTTCAAATAGTATTTTTCAATAAAAAATCTCTGTCAGTTTTTTGCCATCTGTGGCCCATTCAAGAGATTTCCCTTCACATCTCAGAGATAAATGTTTTAGAAAACTGTCACCGGAAGAGATGCCCCAACTGAAAAATTTCCCCTCTATTATTGAGCTGTGGGAAACACACAATTTTACATTTTCCCTCATATCCTGTTCCAGCGACACTGGTCACCAGGACAAATATAGAGAATCTCCTTACAGGGACAGAGATGGCAATTTAAACTTTATAGGGGTTCTATTCCTTGCGCACTCCATTTAATGCTATATTCATAAAAAGCAATTGATGTTCTCATGCATGCAAAGTAAAGCTTGTCTTTACTGAGTAAGTCTGATAAAGTGGGAATGGTTTTTCCTTCCATTTATGCAGTGATTTTTATGTACTCCATATATTAACGAGGCATGTCCTAGATACTCGAACAAGCCATTTTTCAACTTTCTACTAGGGATGGGTGAGCGGTTCGGTCCAAGCATAAGTTCGGGCCGAACTCTCGCTGATCGGGCATTCGGGGAACAGCTGAACGTAGAATATTAGTTTAGTGTCAGTATAGGGATAGTGTGAGTGTAATGAGGAGGACCATCATTCAGCTTTGTATAGTGTGCAGCTAGAGTAGATAGTTTCACTGTAGTGTAGTGAGACTGTGTCATTCATACATACATTAGTGTATATGTAGAGTAGGGACAGCTCAGATAGTTTCATTGTAGTGAGACCGTGTCAGTAATCTTTACATTAGTGTATAGCTAGAGTAGGGACAATTCAGATAGCGTCAGTGTAGTGACAGTGGAACACCGTCTATTTGATTGCGTTACTGCAAGTTTAACGCCATTTACTTCTGTGCGGGTTACTGCAAGTTTAACGTCATTTACTTCTGTCTGCGTTATTGCCCTTTTAACGTCATCTATTTCTGTGTGTGTTACTGCCAGTTTAACCCCATACAGTTCGGTGTGCATTACTGCCAGTTTAACGCCATATAGTTCTATGTGCATTACTGCTAGTTTAACGCCATTTACTTCTGTGTGCGTTACTGCCAATTTAACGCCATATCGTTTTTTTTTGCGTTACTGCCAGTTCAACGCCATATAGTTCTGTGTACGTTACTGCAAGTTTAACGCCTTTTACTTCTGTGTGTGATACTGCCAGCTTAACGCCATATAGTTCTGTGCGTTACTAACAGTTTAATGCCATATAGTTCTGTGTGCGTTACTGCCAGTTTAACACCATATAGTTCTGTGTGCATTACTGCCAGTTTTTATGGCATTTACTTTTGTTTGTGTCACTGCCAGTTTAACACCATTTACTTCTGTGTGCGTTACTGCCAGTTTAACGCCGTATAGTTCTGTGTGCTTTACTGCGAGTTTAACGCCATTTACTTCTGTGTGCGTTACTGCCAATTTAACGCCATATAGTTTTTTTTGCGTTACTGCAAGTTTAATGCCATATAGTTCTGTGTGCGTTACTGACAGTTTTATGTGGTATAGTTCTGTGTGAGTTACTGCCAGTTTAATGCCATATAGCTCTGTGTGCGTTACTGCCAGTTTAACGCCATATAGTTTTGTGAATTACTGCAAGTTTAACGCCCAACAGTTTTGTGCGTCACTGTACGTTTGGTGCATTATATTGCAGTATATTATAGTGTATCCGTGGAGTGTGTCTATGTAGTATGAGTACTAAAATTAAAGTGCACCAAACACCACTTTGCATTGATTAAAGTGCATTTACATACAGATTTCCACTTCTTCTTAACATTAGCTAATATGCACTACCCCCTCCCTCCCAATAATGTCTGGGAGGACAAGAAGGAGAGGCAGACATTCCCTTGGCATTGTAAGGGGTCAGCAACAAATTTGTCCATAGGCAAAGGTGGATGTAGTGGTCAGTCCTCAGGTAGGGCATCATTTCCTCTGTTTAGTGATTTTGCCCATGCTATCCAGCCACAGCATGCAGAGGAGGTGGTGGACTGGCTTACTAAACATTCCTCATCCTCATCATCCTCTGTCACGCAAGCAGAGACAATTGTGCAGTCCCCTGCAGTTGTCAGAGTGGATAAACCTGCCTCCTTGTCCACATCTATTCCTGCCATAGCCCCAACATCAGCCATGGAGGAGTCAGCTGAGTTATTTGACCACAGCGTCAGCCACTTGCTCCTTGATGATGCCCAGCCATTACTGGATCAGATGTTTGCTCTGAGGTTGAGGATGACAGGAACATGAGCCTAGAGAGAGGGGAGAACACTGGTAGACAAATTGGCATTCATGTTCCCCCAGCCGCAGCATATTGCCAAGTTGTCTCCAGTGGTAATGATGATGGAGGAGATGGAGATGATGATGATGATGAGGTCATTGATGTGACTTGGGTGCCAGATAGAGGCAGAGGAGGAAACTGAAGGCGAGGCGGCACAACCCCAAGGAGGCCGACATCAAGAAAGAGCAGAGAGCAAACACCCTATTCCATCACATTCTGCAGCTGTTCTCTCCCGGCCCTCTCCCCAAAGCTCAGCTGTCTGGGTCTTTTTCAGCACATCTGCAGTAGATCGTACTGCTGCTATTTGCAAACTGTGTCTCAGGCACATCAAACATGGCAAAAACACCAGCCATTTGGGTACCACATGCTTAACAAGGCATTTAACGTTCAACCACTCTGCCCATTGGCAAGAGCACCTAAAAGCCACAAAAAAGGGACACAAATCTGTCCCTTCTCCTCCTCCTCCTTTCCCAATTCAGTCTGCCCCGCTATATTGAGTAACTGCCTCTCACCACTGACAGGGATGATGGTATAGCACAAGGTGTCCCAGGTCCTAGCAGCACATTTGCCAGCAGCACACCACCAGCTGTAGACTGTAGCTGGCAAATTTCTCTGCTCTATCTGCTGCAGCGGAAAAATACAGTCCCTGCCACCCACACGCCCCGAGTCTAAATTCAAGCTTGTCAAAACTGTTGGCTCTCCAACTTTTGCCTTTCAGCCTGGTGGATTCTGCCCCCTTCTGAGAATTTGCACAACGTGCTGTACCACAATGGCAGGTTCCCAGTCACTACTACTTTTCACGTAAGGCCGTTCCATCTCTCTACCATCACATGGAAGGGAATGTTCTGGCATCGTTGGACAAGGCAGTCAGCCATAAAATACACCTTACTGCTGAAACGTGGTCCAGCAAGCATAGGCAGGGATGATGTATTTTGTTCACATCAACACTGCTTGCAACTCAGAGGGATGCAGGACAGGGCTTGGTGCTGCAGCTTGTGCCCCCACGTCTCCATACAGCTGGTGGTGATGATGCCAGACCTGTGAGCTCTACCCCCTCCTCCTCTGCCACCTCCATGCCCCCCTCTGCAGAATTGTCCTATGAACATCAGGCACCCCCTAAGCGTTCAAAGGGCTATTCCATGAGTCAGGCTAAAAGGTGCAATGCAGTGCTTCAGCTGGTGTGTTTTGTGGACAGGAACAACACTGGACCAGAGATGTTTGCAGCTCTGCAAGGACATGCCCAGAGGTGGTTCACACCACACCAGCTGGATGCAAGAATGGTGGTGTGCGATAATGACTCAAACCTCCTGTGCATATGTGCAATGCCTGGCACATGTTCTCAATTTGGTGGTGCAGCATTTCCTAAATACGTACCCAGGGTTGCAACATGTGCTAAAGCTGGCCAGAAGAGTCTGTAGCCATTTCAGGCAGTCATACACAGCCAGTGCTCAGTTGGCTGAAATTCAGCAGGAATTCCACCTGCTCATAAACCGCCTGATTTGTGACACGTCCACCAGGTGGAAAATGGTCTTTTGAGTCTTCTGCTGGTCAAGAGAGGAGCGTTGGAGAAGGCATCCGCCTAAGTGAGGCATTTCATAATTTATTTAGTCCTAGCCGCGCAAGCCTGTCAGCTTCCACATCCCATCGGCAGCGTCTGCATCACATTGTGGAGATGGAGAGCTTTCCAGCTGACAATCCACTGGCTTACTGGGTCACGAGAAAAGACCATTGACCAGAACTTGCCCATTATGCTATTGAGTTGTTGGGCTGCCCTGCATCCAGTGTGCTTTCAGAATGGGCATTCAGTGCTGCAGGAGGTTTCGTGACTGATCATAGAACGCGTCTGTCCACAGACTCTGTGGGCCATTTGACTTTGATTACCAGCTATGAAGCCGCTGATGCTGATGTCACCAATTGAGTTTTTTTGGGATGTGGAATCTCTGCAAGACTTTGAGGCTGGACCAGGCTGGCGCCCTCGTACCCTCCTCTCCCTCTACAGTTGTCATTAGGTTACCAGGACCTAATATTTTTAAGAGGAGCTGCCTCCATTCACCATACATCAAAGTTTTTTTAACTTTTCCAACACACTAGTGCCGTAGCTCCCACTCCAATTCCCTCCTTCTTCGAGGCTGCCTGTTAGGATCTGAGTACTTGCTCGAGTCACCTGCTGGTGGCACTGCTGTATGCAGTATCAAAGGGTGTAGTTCTGGTGACCACCAGTGGGTGTCTTCCAGCAGATGGAGTATACAGGTCATTAAGCTACACCTGATGGGGCTGCTGGGACTATATAAGCCCGCCTTACACCCAGTCCCAGTACTTCAGCTTTTTCTCTGCAAGCCATACCCTGCCCAAGCCTGACCTGTACTGTTCTATGTTCCGGACCTGTCCTGATCCACGTTCTAAACCTGACCTCATCTCTGTCCCCACCTGCTTCCTGCTCCCTCCTTCACCATTCAGCCCTCAGTATTTTCCTCCCTGTTCTCCTCATTTGATATCTGCCTGTTTTGCCTTTGTGTGTTTTTGCATTTGTATTTAGTTAGTTAGATAGGTGTTTGTTTTTGGGTTGCCGTGTTTTTACCTTCTTTCACTTGCTTGTTTTTGTTAATGGTGTTGGGTGTTTTGCAAGTGTGTAATTTGTATAATAAAATATATATTTTCACTGATCTGCATAGTCCTGATTCTTTTAGGTGCAGCCCATTGATCTGCTTCCCTTTGCTGAATGCTTGCAAATCCTGACATAACGCTGAAGTCATACAATCAGATCAGCTGCACCTGGGAACCAGGGCTAAGCACTTGCTAATTACTGCAGGATGCACTTTGAGGAGATTCTGTATCTTTCACTTCTTGTAACAGAGGACAGGGATTACTGCCGCCAAATTTTGAAAGGGGCAGACCAGGGAGCAATTGTTGGAATGCATCCATATGGCACACACTTTTGTTGACCAAGGCAGATTTTCGTTTAACCACTTCCCGACCGCCGTATGCAGAATGACGGCCGGGAAGTGGCTAAGTTATCCTGACTGGACGTCATATGACGTCCTCAGGATAACAGAGTGCCGCGCACCCGTGGGGGGGCGCAGTGTGGCGATCTCGGGTGGCCCGTGTCCCAGGGACACTGGCCTTCCCCGATCAGGGTAAACAGCCGATAAAATCGGCTGTTTACCAAGTGATCGGCTGTGTCAAAACACAGCCGGGTGGGCTCTAGCGGTGTGACGCGGGGGGGTGCCCACGCGCCGTGAGACAATAGGACTCCTGCAGTATACTGCAGGTCAGTCCTATTGAATCGGTGAAGGGCCGGCAGTAAGACGTATGCCGCCAGCCCTTCACCAATTTGCTTTTAGACGGAACCAGTTGTTTTCACACACGGTATACCTACGTAAGGTTGTTAACGAGGGACCAGACGGGGAAAGTTTTAAACCGCCGTCATTAGGGACAG
>BLSH010145023.1:34382-46723 GCA_018402905.1 Glandirana rugosa | reverse complement strand
CTTGGGAACACGCAGCCACCCACGTACACGCGCAGCGCGCGCCCGATCGCGCGCGCGCGCAGTGTAGATCGGGGAACTCCGTTTTGTGATCAGCCGTGACTTTGTCACGGCAGATCACGTGGTAAACAGCCGTGCCCAATGGCTGTTTACCCCAGTCGGTGACGAGTGGTGTCCTGGGGACACACCGCCACCGACAGAGCCGGGATGCGCGCGCCCGATCGCGTGCAATCCCGGCTTAAAGGGAGGACGTCATATGACGTCCACCCGCTGTGAGAGCAGGACCGCTCCGCCGTCATTTGATGGTGGGCGGTCCTGAGGCGGTTAAGAGGAGCTGCCTCCATTCACCATACATCAACGTTTTTTTACCTTTTCCAACACACTAGTGCCGTAGCTCCCACTCCAATTCCCTCCTTCTTCGAGGCTGCCTGTTAGGATCTGTGTACTTGCTCGAGTCACCTGCTTGTGGCACTGCTGTATGAAGCATCAAAGGGCATAGTTCTGGTGGCCACCAGTGGGTGTCTCCCAGCAGATGGAGTATACAGGTCATTAAGCTACACCTGATGGGGCTGCTGGGACTATATAAGCCCGCCTTACACCCAGTCCCAGTTCTTCAGTGTTTTCTCTGCAAGCCATACCCTGCCCGAGCCTGACCTGTACTGTTCTATGTTCCGGACCTGTCCTGATCCACGTTCCAGACCTGACCTCATCTGTGTTCCCACCTGGAGTTCTGTCCCCCTGGAACCTGCTTCCTGCTCCCTCCTTCACCATTCAGCCCTCTGTATTTTCCTCCCTGTTCTCCTCATTTGATACCTGCCTGTTTTGCCTTTGTGTGTTTTTGCCTTTGTATTTAGTTAGTTAGATAGGTGTTTGTTTTTGGGTTGCCGTGTTTTCACCTTCTTTCACTTGCTTGTTTTTGTTACTGGTGTTGGGTGTTTTGCAAGTGTGTCATTTTTATAATAAAATATATATTTTCACTGATCTGCATAGTCCTGATTCTTTTAGGTGCAGCCCATTGATCTGCTTCCCTTTGCTGAATGCTTGCAAATCCTGACACTGCCTAGCTTTGAGGCTGTTCAATAATTTCACCTGGAAGAATGTTTTTGGTATAGGTTTAATGGGCACAATTAACACCCAAGGACCATGTTTCAGCACCTGTTTGACAGGTGCATATCATTGCAATTTTTTTACAGAAAGGCCAATTCTTCCCTTCATGAAGACCACCTCTATAGGGTTATGGTGTGAAGGCACCACCGACACCCAAAGCCCAATTTTTATGCACCCGTTACTTCTATCCAAAGTCAAAGTGACACCAGCATTTATCCAAAAAATACCTAATCTTGTTCCCAGTGCACTACATGGTGGCCTCATCATACACACTGGCTCCCCAGCTGTTGCTGAGCAAAATAAAGGCAGCTTGCAGGGAAAATGTCATTTTTTTGGCTTTATAAATGCAACTATGGCTGCAGCAGATTCTAGACATAGTACAGATCTGCCACTTTACAGGTAGACTAAGGGGACCCTCTAGGCACTATATTGGAAGGTTTTTTTTTTTTTCATTTTTATGCTTTCACTTTAAAAATCAAAAAAATCACTGCTCATTTAAAAATGAAGTTTTTCAAAAACTTTTTTTTTCATTGACACATGTCCCCCAGGGCAGGACCCCAGCCCCTATAACCATTGTATGCACAGTTACTTGCATATAAGCCTTCAAAATGGGCACTTTTGATTTTCAAAGTTCGGGTCCCATTGACGTTAATGGGGTTTGTTATTTAGGTACGAACTTTCGCGTTGTTTGGACGTTCCCTACTTTCTACAACCGCATAAAAAGCAAATAATATTAAAGCGATTGTAAAGGCACCTTTTTACTTTTTTAAAATAACAATGTTATACTTACCTGCTCTGTGCAATGGTGTTGCACAGGGCAGCCCTAATCCCCCTATTCTCACATCCTCCGATGGTGCTCCTAGCCCCTCCACCTTGTTGAGAACCCCCTTAGAAGTCTGCTTGTCGAGTGCCCCCATAAGACACACAGAGTGCTCCGCCCCCACTCTCTCTCCACTGGCTCCCACTGCAGTGTCTGAGCCAATGAAGTGAGAGAGAGCCAAGAGAGTCTCTGTTCTCATGCACATCGCTGGATGGAGATCGTGTTCAGGTAAAAAATATAGGTTGGCTGGGAGGGCTGCTTGCAGAAGGTTTTTAACCTTAAAGTGATTGTAAAGGCAGATTTTTTTTATCTTAATGCATTCTATGCATTAAGATAAAAAGCCTTCTGTGTGCAGCAGCCCCTCTCAGCCCCTCTAATGCTTACCTGAGCCCCATCTAGATCCAGTGATGTTGTGGGAGTGTCTCAGACTCCCCTCCTCATTGGTTATGACAGCAGCATAGCGCCATTGGCTCCTGCTGCTTTCAATCAAAGTCAGTCAGCCAATGAGGAGAGGAAAGGGGCAAGGCCGGGCTGCAGCTCCATGTCTGAAAGGACACAGGGAGCTGCAGCTCAGCTCGGGTGACCCATAGCAAGTTGCTTGCTGTGGGGGCACTCAACAGGAGGGAGGGGCCAGGAACACCGAAGAGGGACCCGAGAAGAGGAGGATCCAGGCTGCTCTGTGCAAATCCACTGCACAGAGCAGGTAAGCATAATATGTTTGTTATTTTTAACTAAAAAAAAAAAATTGTTATGAGACTTTAGTATCACTTTAATGCATAGCTAAAAACAAACTTTTGCCTTTAGAATTACTTTATAAAAAATGAAACTTGAAATGAAACCTGTAACAAAAATATTTTTTTAAATCATATTTTTTTACTTTGTGGTCAGTTTAATTACTTAAATTGGACCTGCAGAATTTTATATAAAAAAAAATAAAAGTGAAGTTACTATGTTTGTTATTACTTTCCTCCTGTCTCTGTTTTGTACTGGCTTTGACTCACAATCATAATTATGATTATTTTCCTTTCGCCTAGCCTTTAAGTCAAGATAAAAGTGGAGCATGTTCTCAAATGAAGGAAAAGATGAACATATTTCTAAGGGTCACCTCTCAAGTCAAGTGGTTGCTGTAAATAGTTTCTTAATTAAAAATGTTGCTATAGCTGACTGGACATCTTCAATTATCTGTAATTTTTCATGTACATAATGTACACTCGTTTATCATTGTAATAATACTTGTAGATCGATGGAAAATTATGCAGTGAAATATTTTTTTAAAAAAAAGACCTTTAGAAGTATTGTCTCTGTTTAACCACACTTTTTTTAAGACTGTATTATTTTCTGAAAATAAATAGATATTACCTGCAAATTAAATAGTGATCTAATAACACGATGCTTACAAGTTCTTTTATATTCATAATTGAAATGTAAAGGGATAGCAAAATTATGACAATGATGTCTCACATTTTTCACACATTTGTGTAAGATAATGCAGATAATGTCACTACGCCTTCTGGCTCATACAAACTATAGCTCATTATTTTACAGCCAAGCAACATTTTTCCAAAAGGTCTTTTGATATGTGCCATACAGAAAGCTCTGAAAGAAAGTAAAGCTCTGAGTGAAAGCTCTGAAAATGTACAGACAGACATATAGGCATATACATTGCTTTGTGGACCCTGACTCTAGACCATAGATTTAGCTCTAATTCGTTTGGGAGTGCTGAATATAGTGCTACAATATCAGTAGTAATTTACTGTATACAAAATTCAATACACTTTAGTCAAACTAAGCCTGTCATAGTTGTGTAGAGGGTGGTATTAAGTTGTAAACACATATTGTCATGTATCAGTTGGAGGTTGAGTTGATGAGAACTTTCCTTACACTCCGTAATATTTCTTGCAGTTGGCTGCAGGACATAACAGGGGTTATACATAGCAGGAGGAATGGCATGAGAGCCTTCATTGGGTCTTGATAAAGGGGCTAATTCAGAGATGGTCTGGACACTGCTGGGATGCAAGAAAAATTCTGACCAGATTTGTGCAAAATACTGGTGTGCAGATTGGGCATGGGAACACGCAGGAGCAGAAAACAGAATAATTGTCAGGATGAGCCAGAGTCAGCAACATCTGTTTAACAGGGGTAGCAATTCAAAGAGCAAAAGCAAAGTAAAAACCTGGGTCAAGGTTGAGATCAGATGGGTAGATATGGACAATCCGCAACTCCACAACAACTCACAACAACTCAAGACCAAGTGTCATGTACCTGATGGTAGAGTCTGACTTATGCAGTGGGCAACCTCTTTTACGGCCCTTGTTCCAGAACCCCTCGTAGAACAGACAGGGAGTTCTAGAGTGCAGGTGGTCATGAGGGCTGGATTGGACACAGATGGTGATGAGATGTCGTCCAGAGGTTCGTGCAAGACTGAAGAGTAGTGAGACAGGCTGGGTCAGTAACATGCAGGCAAGGCGGTACAAAAGGAGCAGGCAGTCGGGTGCAAGCAGGTTCGGCAACGGGCAGACAACTGAAGTACCAGGGGGTCAGGCAGAAGGATGGTCATAGGCAAGCCGGGGGTCGTTGCAGGCAGAGTTCAGACAGGTACAGGTCAAGCCGGGTCACAGGTAAACAAAAAGTCTTCAGAACAGATATGGAACACGGGAATGCTGTAGAACGGAGAGCACCGATTGCAGGGTGCTGTCAGCTTAAATGGCCGTTTGGGAGCCTGTGCCAGTGCATACGCACGTTCAAGCGCTACGTGCACCGGTGCACAGGTCTCCTGGCCCGAATTCCAGGGGCAGAGATGGTCTCCTGACATTGCCCCCCAAGGGGCAGCCTCCGGATGCCCAAACGGGCTCTTAGCTCTGGGTGTCTTCTCCAAAAAGATTCAACAAGTTCTTCAGGGTGGATGTGGTCCTCGGGTTCCCATGAACTTTCTTATGGCCCGTACCCCTTCCACTTGACCAGGAACTGGGTGGACCCACCCCTTTTCCTGCAATCAAGGATGGCTTCCACTTTGAATTCTTCTTCTCCATCCACAACAATTGGCTCTTGGGGGAACGACTTTCGACCTGGGAAGGGGTCCTGGGTTACGGGTTTTAACAAGGTGACATAAAATATCGCGTGGACTCGCAAGGAAAGAGTAAGGTCCACCTCGTATACCATCATGATGATCTTCCTTCTCACAAGGAAGGGCCTGATGAACCTTGGGCCCAACTTCCTGGAAGGGCATGGCAGCCTCAAGCTGTTGGTTGTCAACCACACGCGGTCACCTGGTTGCAGGTCCAATTCCCCGCTTCCCCCTTTATTGAATGCCCTCTTGTTGCACTCCTGCGTCTGAGCCAGGGTTTTCTGTAGTAGTTTGTTATTCTTTGTCAAGAATTCTACAGTCTTCTGTACGGCAGGTACAATAATTTCCAGGACTAGGTTAGGTATGAACGTAGGATGATAACCCAGGCTCGCCCAGAATGGGGACTGCTTGGTGGCTGAATGTATGGTGGATATCGGATATATTGTTCTAAGGTCTGGTTCGTCCTTTCTGTCTGGCCGTTTGTCTGGGGGTGATAGGCAGAAGAGAATGCCAGTTCGATCTTTAGTGTAGAACACAAGGCTTTCCAGACCCGGGAGGTGAACTGCATCCCACAATCCGAGACAATGTTAACAGGAAGCCTGTGAAGTCGGACCACGTCTTTGATAAATGTCTCTGCGGTCTCGGCTGCGGTGGGGGTGCCTTTCATCGGGATGAAGTGTGCCATTTTAGTAAGGCGATACACAATTACAAAGATGGAATTAAATCCCCCAGATGGGGGCAACTCCACTATAAAATCCATTGATATGTGGGACCATGGGCATTCAGGAATGGGGAGCAGGTTCAACAAACCCCACGCTTTAGCCCGGCTGGTCTTGTGTTGGGTACAGACTGGACAGGCACTGACTTACTTCCCACAGTCCTCATCAGCGGAAGGCCACCAAAAGGAGTGAGTTGGGTAATGGGTGAGATGACAGCAGAAAACCCCTTAATAAACTTCCTGTAAAAATTGGCGAAGCCTACAAACCGTAGGACCCCTTTCCTGTCTACGGGAGCTGGTCAATCCAAGATTGCGGAGACCTTCTGTGGTTCCATGGTGACTCCGGTGACTGAAATGCTGAAGCCCGAGAACGTGATGCTGGAGCACTCAAAGGCACACTTTTCAGCCTTAGCATAGAGTCCATGCTGACGCAGGCATTGTAAGATGCACCGACATGCCTGCGGTGTTCTTCCAGAAGCCGAAAAGATGAGGATGTCATGAGGTAAATGATGGCGAATTGATCCAGGTAGTCACGGAACACATCATTCACCAGGTGCTGGAATGTGGCTGGAGCATTACAGAGCCCGAAGGGCATCACTAGGTATTCATAATGACGGAAGCGCGTCCGGAAAGCGGTCTTCCATTCGTCACCCTCTCGGATGCGAATGAGGATATAGGCCCCGCGAAGGTCCAGTTTGGTGAATACAGCAGCTGTTTCAAGTCTTTGGAATAGTTCAGGGACCGATGGTAAGGGATATCGTTTTTTTTTTTTTTTAATTTTTTTTTTTTTCCAATAAAAGCTTTATTAGAGGTATATAATAATATAAATGATACAGAAAAACAAAATTAAATTGCACCGTTGTCTAGGATCATGTATCGGGCAGGTAGAGACATTATAAACGTATAATAACACAACAGAGTATTATAGTGACACCATTGATGTGTGTGGCCTGAGTGTGATTCTATATAATAAAAGAAAGAAAAGAAGCAGAGTGGTAAATCCTCAGGTTGAATAAAAGGGCATCATATTAGTAGATACCTCTATATCTGGATGGCTCGTGGTCACCTGGGCTCACACCCGTAGGACATCAGCTGAAGGCGTAGGCCAAACTGTAATTCGTGCGTATTAGGAGTGGTAAAGTTTCTTCTATGTCTTGGTGTCTGGTTAAGATAAGTTAGCGCAGGGTTAAAGTGAGCACGTGGTCTCTTTCCCATCCACGTGGGGAGAGAACTTTATGTTGGTCTCGCGTTCGGTGGCCCGAATTGTGGGTGGGTAGGTGCAACTCATTAAACTGACAAGGGTAGGGTAGGGGGGGTGGGGGTATGGAGGAAATAATGGGGTGTAGTCAGGTTAGAAGGGGGGGAGAAGGGAAAGGGGAGCGGGAAAGGGTAGAGCCTGGGCATAGGGGTAGGCGTTATCCGTCCTTCCCGTCTCCACGACAGCCCAGGGAAGGTCATGAGTCTTAACTAGAGGGTCACTAGATTCATGTTAAGACCTCTATGTCATCGTGGGTCTCCTTTTTTAGGCATAGGTGGGTGAGTCCCCGACTTCTTCCCCTGTTTGGGGGGATATCGGTTTTTAACCGTAATCTTGTTAAGGTCCCTATAGTCTATGCAGGGTCTGAGTGGTCCTTCTTCTCCACAAAGAATATTACAGCCCCTGCAGGTGATGTGGAGGATCAAATGAAACCTTTTTTAAGGTTATCATCAAGATAAGCCTTGAGGGCTTTCAGTTCCAACTCAGAGAGTGGGTATATTCGGCCAAAAGGTACTTCTGCCCCGAGTAGCAGTTCTATAGGGCAGTCGTACGACCTATGAGGTGGGAGTTCATCTGCCCCTTTCTTGCTGAACACATCCAGGAACTCGTGGAAAACGGATAGAACAGTGAGGCAGATTTCCGGATCAGAGTTAGAGTTCAGACAGAGCACAGAAGAAGGAGATTCCGGAGCTAGCGGTAGACAGTTGCGTTGGCAATAAGAGGAGGAAAACTGAACTTCTCCAGTGGACCAATCAATGGTGGGGCAGTGTGCCCTGAGCCATGGCAGACCCAGAATGACTGGGAAGAGAGGGGAAGCAATGGCGTCCAACAACAGGTGTTCCGAATGGCCGTCCGTTGTCCGGGCAAGAAGAGGGACAGTTTCATGGGTGACTGCTCCAAATTTAATGGTGGACCTGTCAGCTAAGCGGATGGCCATCCGATGGGTCTTAGGTTTGAGGGGAATTTGATGTTGAGCTGCAAAGGACAGGTCGCCAAAGCAGCTGCAGGCTGGAGTCCAAGATAGCTGGGACCTGGATATTCCCATCAGGGAGCTGAAGATGAAGCAGAAGAACAAGGCGGTTAGAGAATTTGGGTAAGTATAAGAGTCCTCCTGTGGTAGCATGTGGACCCTTCCAACACTTGACCGGACAGGACCTGACAAGATGTGCGGGGCCTCCGCAATAGAGGCAGAGATTATGGGTCAGGCATCTGTGTCTCTCTTCAGGAAAGAGTGAGGGGCGTAGAGGTCCGGGTTCCAGCAGGGCTTGTGGAGCTGGTCCTGGGTAGCTGGGCACTCCGGGAATCATCCAGGCAGGTCGTGCAGATCCTGCAGCTTCTTCAGCTCTACACTCCCGCAGATGTCAGTCAACCTGGATGGCCAGGTTGATCAGGGTATTCAGAGTCCGGGGAACACCCACACGGGCCAGCTCATCTTTGAGTGGCTCCAAGAGCCCCAACCTGAACTTATGACAGAGCGCTGCATCATTCCAGACCGTGTCTGCGCTCCTGCGCCAAAACTTTGCTACGTAATCTTCCGAAATACGGTGGCCTTGCTGGAGCGCGTGGAGAGCAGCCTCTGCAGTGGCAACCTGATGGGGATCCTCGTACAGCCGGGCCATGGACTGAAAAAAAAAGACGAGGTTGGTGGTTTCAGGTGTCTTTTGTTCCAGCAGCCGGTGGGCCCAGGTTTGGGGTTCATCTATTAGAAGCGAGATGACCAATCCCACCTTTGTGGCTTCCAGAGAGAAGGTGCGGGCTGCAGGAAGAAATATAACTTGCATGCATTGTGAAATGCCCAAAACTTCCGGGCAAAGGTACCTTGGGTTCAATAGGCAAGGTGACAATGGTGTGGGCAACTGGTTGGCTGGTGCTGGGTGGAGCTGGCAAGTTGAGTTCCAGGACTCTATTTTCCATCCGGGTGTACTCTACTTGTAAGTCCTTCACTGCTTGGGAGAGTCCCGCACACTTAGATCCTCCATCGGAGACGGCACCTGCGCAGACTTGGAATGGCTGTCCATTGCTGTCACATACCTGATGGTAGAGTCTGACTTATGCAGTGGGCAACCTCTCTTACGGCCCTGGTTCCAGAACCCCTGGTAGAGCAGGGAGTTCTAGAGCACAGGGGGGCATGAGGGCAGGATTGGACACAGATGGTGATGAGATGTCATCCAGGGGTTTGTGCAAGACTGAAGAGTAGTGAGACAGGCCGGGTCGGTAACATGCAGGCAAGGCGGTACAAAAGGAGCAGGCAGTCGGTTGGTCAGGTGCAAGCAGGTTCGGCAAGGGGCAGACAACTGAAGTACCAAGGGGTCAGGCAGAAGGATGGTCGTAGGCAAGCCGGGGGTCTGTGCAGGCAGAGTTCAGACAGGTACAGGTCAAGCCGGGTCACAGGTAAACAGGAAGTCTTCAGAACAGATCGCTGATCGATGAACACGGGAACACTGTAGAATGGACAGTACCAATTGCAGGGTGCTGTCAGCTTAAATGGCCATTTGGGAGCCCGTGCCGGCGCACACGCGCACGTACACGCGCACACACGCATGCACCGGCGCGCACTGGCATGCACAGGCCCGCGCTAACGCGCAAATGCTACGTGCGCCTGCGCACAGGTCTCCTGGTCTTAATTCCAGGGGTGGAGGTGGTCTCCTGACACCATGATGGTTGAAACGCATTAACATCTACCATGTATCTTGTGGAGATATAATAAATCTGGACTGATTAAGAGCATGTATGGAGTTGCGGATTGTCCTTATCTACTCATTACACTGGCAGAGGAGCAACTGCACATTCTGCACCCGACAGCTCTAGAGGAGATTCATTGAATTGGGGTAGTAGCACCTTTTTTTCTTGTTTATGTATGAGATCAGATGGGCAGCAGAGGTAGTCAGCAGGCAGAAGGCAAAGTCAGAACACAAACCAAATACAGCTGCAGAAAATATAAGTACAAATGGAGTCAGTAGGCAAACTAGTCCACACAGGATTACAAAAGCACAGGTCAGGTCACAAGTCACAAGCGCTGAACCAAAAAAATTCCATAGGTAGAGCTGAGCTTTAAATAGGGTGAGTGGCGCTTGAACATACGTGCAGGTGTATATGCAGCTGTGAGCCTATGCATCAGACAATGGGCTGTAATATGCGTACAAGCAGCTATTTATTCATAGTCATTAGTCCAACCTTCCTGACATATTTTGGAATATAAGCACATTTTTAAACTTTGGGGAGAAAGGACTTCTGGTCAATGAACACTATCATGTCCACAGTTAGAACACATACATTATTTTTCTGTGTCATTAAATGATGGAGTTTTTAGTGCAACCCAAATTTTAACATAATAAAAAATACTATACAACAGTGTGAGAATTATTACCATTAATCATATCAATTGAATAAATAACCTTGGGATTTAGTACATTGTTTCTCATTTCTTCTGCTGAGAGAACACTGTTAGAAATCATCTGCCTGTTACAGGTAAGGCTAACTTGGAAAGTGGAGAATTTCCAGGTTTCTAAGTTGGACATTCCTGTGAATTGAGACTGGATACGGACTTCTGGTTCTGGCACCACATGCAGAGGGAGTGAAAGACAGTGGCTCCGGACCCATCGGCTTACAAATCCCCGCTTAACAGCAATCGCGTGCGCCCGCCACTCGCTCTAGCCGTCTCACAACCTCCCGGGAGTCGTGCAGAATGGAGCGGTATGTACTCCATGGCGTGAAGAGCACACCAGCCCTACCCCGCCCGGAGAATGTTCCTGCAGAACCACAAGTGGGCAATATGGTCGACGGCCATAACATGGGAGACGTGACTCTACCCCAGCAGCTGTTGACACCTCTAACAGAAGGAGCAGTATACAAGGATGGCCCAAGCTGTGACTGCTCTCTTATCCCCAATGATTACAGCAGCAGTAGACAGAGCTGTAGCCTCAGGGATAATGCAGCTGAGAAAAGAACTGGGAGAGCAAGGTAAGCGCTTAAATGATCTGGAACACCGCCTCTCTGACCTTGAAGATGAAGTACAAGTGTCACAGATGATCGAACAGCAAATATCACACACACACAACAATTTATTCTTGACAAACGCGATGACCTCAAGAATCGTTCCGTCAGAACAATCTGAGGGTCATAGGCCTGCCAGAATCGTTTAACGCCAGCTCTCTGGCAGAAATATGTGCAATCCACCTACTGCAGGCCCTGGGCATAATAGCCCCATGTGCGGTAGAGAGGGCACACCATTTGGGACCACCGTCCAACTAGCAGCGAACCCCTCGCCCAGTGATTGTGCGCTACCTAAATTATGCGGACAGAGTGGTGATACTTGGGTCATTCCGCAATGCCAAATCTTTACAAATGGATGGTCACAAATTGTTACTATTTGCAGATTACTCGCAAGAAATCTCACGTCGATGCAAAGCCTTCCAACCGATATGCGCTGCATTATATCAAAAAGGAATAAAATTCACATTGGCTTATCCTGCTGTCCTGCGCTTCATAGACACATCTGATGAGTCAAAAGCTTTCACCCACCCCGAGGAAACAATGAATTATCTCCAGGCCTCCCTGCATATCCCAATGGAAACACAATCCACTACTGCCCAACCTCCCTCCCCGGGCAACAGAGACCTCCATAGCCCAAGGAAGGACTCTCCAAAACGGGCTCACTACTCAATCAAGGCGAAATAAGGTGACACTCATTGATGCAAAGTGCTAATTTGCAGTTCGGCATTCTTTATCAACTCTGGCCACTTAGCTCTCAGTCAGTCCATAGACGGCTCGCATTCTAACCTGCGAATATCTCATGCCTAGACCTTATAGGTAGAGTTGAGCGAACCTCTGGAAGTTCGGGTTCTGCTGGTCCGGCCGAACTTCGGGACAAAGTCCGGGTCCGGGTCCGGACGGAACCCGAACGATCGCACGGACAACGAACCCCTTTGAAATCAATGGGGACCCGAACTTTTAGGCACAAAAATGGCTGTAACAAAGTCATGGAAAGCCCTAGAGGGCTGCAAAAGGAAGTAAAATGGGGGTAAGGGTAGGGCAAGTGCCCTACAAAAAAATGGGGACAGGGAAATAACTTTAAATATTTAAAAAAAAATAAAAACATAAAAAAAGCAAAAATGGAGGTGAATGTGGATCATCTTCAAACTGTGTCTGAAAAGTATTAATTAACGGTAGAAGCCATATAACTGTTCTAAAATCATCTTCAAACTAGGGCAAGTGCCCTACAAATAAATGGGGATAGGGAAAATAAAATCTTGTAGGCACGCTAGCAAGCCCAAGGCAGGCCTGGGCCTGGGCCTGAAACAGGGCTTCAAGCCGGCCTGGTCGTCTTGGGCTTGAAGGTCTCCAAGCGAGTTGAGATGGATATTCCAGATCCGTACTC
>BLSH010145023.1:13871-25165 GCA_018402905.1 Glandirana rugosa | reverse complement strand
AAAGGAGTACTCTTTGTGAGGAATGACATGTCGCAATGGCCTCTACGTAAGTACGCCACACTAGTTCCCGAGTCTCGTCTTTACAGAGGGTCCTCCCTAACAACACGTCTCTCCCTCCAACTCCGTAACATACCACTGGTTCCAGAATCCATAACTCGAATCCCTCTTGGAGACCATTCCGACACTTACTCTATCGTTCCATTAGTTATATACTGTATTGTATTGTATTTGTAATGATGACAATTACTCATAAACTTGTTAAGTTCGTCTCCTATTCTTGGATATTCATCACAGAACAGCACTTGCTACAGGAAACAGGAAGTTTAAATAGAGCTGCTTCTCAGCAACTCAGAGGGAACCACACCCACATGCAATTAACCCTTATCACACTCTTCTTCTAACAGTTACAGTCCGGGTTCGCTCAACACTACTTATAGGTTCTTATCCTCTGCTTGAATTGTTCAAATACTCATTAACAGTAGTAATGTTTATGTTATGTTATGTCATATATTGATTACCTTGCTATCTCATTCACAGCCTTACCAGAGGTTCTCCCTAAGCTCAATACCTAAGACCTTGGTCACCATACAATGCCTCAACCTCCCTCTCTGCACAACAATCCCTCCTGGGAGACATTTCTGCTCTGAGCCCTTGATCACACCGCATGAATGCATCTCCGGTAACGCTGTACAGTAAGGAGTGTTTCTCATGAGGAAAAAAGAGAAGTTCCAATCCGCCTCTCTGGTATGTTTGAGTTATTGTTTTTGTTTTTTGTTCCCTGTGTTTAACCTTAGTTGGGTCAGATAACTATCCATACCCTACTCAACCAGGCATGGCTACCAATTTAACTTCCATACCTCCCCGGGCCAAATGTATCAGGCGTCATACGCACCTTCTCCCTTACACATACGTAATCTGCTTTCTAAACCTCCTATAAATACAGCTCCGACATGAAAGTAGTTTTATGGAACATCAAGGGGCTACGGTCTCCCCACAAAAGACTGACCATCTTACGACACTTAAAAAGGCTTAAAACAGACATAGCCATGCTTCAGGAGATGCATTTGACAGCGCAACATTTCCACCACATGCGCAAGCTGTGGGTGGGCCAGATCTATGGCTCCCCGTCAGTTAACAGCATGGCAGGTGCCCTCCTTCTCCTCCACAGGAACCTACCCTGAGAGGTCCTGTTGGAGGAAAGGGATGATTAAGGACATATACTGATACTTAGACTCAAGTTGTACTCCAAAGATTTGGTACTGGCGAATATCTATGCTCCTGACTCCCCCTCCAAACCCTTCTTTCAAAACCGCCCATCTTGCTCCACACATCCACATCCCTGTGCTAGTCGGGGGTGACTTTAATGCTATAATGCAACCCCAAGATGATAGATCATGAGTCAAAGACCTCCAAGATTCCCCTACACACCTCACCACAACCCTCCTAACACACTTTGCGGAAGGGCTTCAATTAACTGATATCTGGAGACTCGCCAATCCTCTAGAAAAAGAATTCACCTTTTTTTCCATGCCCCACCAAAGTCTATCAAGAATAGATTATCTCTTCTGTAACCCACCCATGCTAAGATATACAACGGACCCCCACATTTCAGAAATTGCCATTTCAGACCATGCCCCGATTGCTCTAACTTTGACAAGCTTTAAAACCCCCAACCAAACGAGATCCTGGTGTTTCCCCTCCCACTTAGCCCACAATCACAATCAGAATCTACTAAAACTTATCAAGGAAACATGGGCTGAATACTCAGAACACATCAAAGATCATAACTTGTACTGGGAGGCAGGAAAAGTAGTACTGCGAGAGAGAATTATTGCATTCACAGCGGCGCACAAAAGCGCAGTCACAGCTAAATACCAAGCTGCACAGCAGCGCCTCAACCTACACAACTCCCAGGAACACTGTCAGCTATGGAGGGAGGCAAAAAGTCAATTTGATGTGGTCAGAGGCTCAGGAGTGATATTATCAGTCGCTCTCGGACCTCCAGTACCATAAATATGGGGACAAAATGGGGAAACTTCTCGCACGCCTCTGCAGGGGACCTTATTCCCCTACGCACATCCCAGCACTCAAACACCCGAACGGCATGCTGACCTCCTCCCCCAAAGACAGCAGCCATATTCTAGAACAGTTCTATGCCAACCTATATGACCCTGAATCAATAAACAAATCCACTGCACAAACTTTCCTCAATCAAGTACAACTCCCTCAGATTGACCCTTCCCGGCTGAGTCAACTCAATGCCCCATTCACTGACTCCGAAGTAGAACAGGCCATAGCTTCTCTGGCCCCCAACAAAGCACCTGGTCCAGACGGCTATACATCAGAGTTTTACAAATCTTCTGCAGCAGTAGTGGTACCAACCCTCACCGCAGTCTATCAGGAGATCCTCAAAGGAGGCCAATACCTACCCTCAGGGTTTCAAGCATGCATTAAATTAATACAAAAGAAAGGCAAGGATCCCACGAACCAGGTTCATATCACCCAATCTCCTTACTAAACCTGGATTCCAAAATGTTATCTAAAGTTATGGCCAAAAGACTGGCGATCTTGATGCCGTTCTTGATTCAACCCACCCTGGCGGGCTTTACGTTGGGGCGATCCACCTCATTTAAGATCCGAAAGGTATTTGCAGTACTGGAACAGGCGAGGACCAACCCAACCAGTGATATATCTATTATCACTAGTGTTGAGCGAACCCGGACTGTAAAGTTCGGGTCCGTACAGAACTTTGGGGTGTCTGGGATCCAGACCCGAACCCGAACTTTTCAAAAAAAGTCCGGGTTCGGGTCCGGGGTTCTGGTAATTTTACTAAAAGTTCTGAAAATTGCTGTAAAAAAGTCCAGGAAAGTCCTAGAGGTCTGCAAAAGGAAGAAATTGGGGTAAGGGTGGGACAAGTGCCCTACAAAGAAATGGGGACAGGGAAATAACTAAAAGCATTTTTTAAAAAATAATTTCATAAAAAAATCAAAAATGGAGGTGGATGTGGACCATCTTCAAACTGTGTCTGAAAAGTATTAATTAACGGTAGAAGCCATATCACTGTTCTAAAATCATCTTCAAACTGTGTCAAAAAAGTATAAATAAGCCGGGAGAACCCATATCACTGTTCTGCAAGCATCTGGAAACTGTGTGTAACACTTTAACTAAAACCAGGAGATGCCATACTACTGTTCTGCAAACATCTGGAAACTGTGTGTAACACTTTAACTAAAACCGGGAGAAACCATACTACTGTTCTGCAAACATCTGGAAACTGTGTGTAACACTTTAACTAAAACCGGGACAAACCATACTAGTGTTCTGCAAACATCTGGAAACTGTGTGTAACACTTTAACTAAAACCGGGACAAACCATACTACTGTTCTGCAAACATCTGGAAACTGTGCTCAACTCTAATTATCACACTAGATGCTGAAAAAGCATTTGATAATGTAAATTTCCACTGGCTGCGGTTGGTTCTCCAAAAATTCGGCATCTTTGGCCCCTTCCTACACCTGATTGGGGCAATGTACTCTGCTCCGTATGCCAACGTGGTGGCAGCTAGGCTAGTATCCAGCAAGATCCCCCTCCATAAAGGCACAAGACAGGGCTGCCCTTTATCCCCCCTCTCATTCAATTCAGCTATCGAACCCCTGTCACGCTACATACTTTTCCAGTCCAAACTACATGGACTTGGGAACCCAAGAGATCCGTTCCACCCTTTTCGCGGATGACATCCTAATATTCTCCTCGAACCCTGAATCAGACCTGCCCCATATTCAGGGGATCTTCACATGCTTCAGGGAGTGCTCGGGTCTTAAAATTAATTTTACCAAAAGCGAGGTTTTACTCTTCTTCCACACCAGACCATCATCATGGACCACCTACTCAATTTTCCCTATAGCTAAATCTCATATAACCTATCTCGGCATCAAATACTGAGACACAAGGATATCCAGTTCATTTATTAAACCCTCACCATATTCCTATGGCGAGGACACCGCCCCTACATAGCCTTACATAAGTTATTCCTCCCCAAAAAGGAGGGGGTAGCAAGTCTCCCCAACATCCCCAACTACATCCTGGCATGCCTAACAAGAGTGGGTCTGGATTGAATATTGGGCTCATCTAAGTACTCAAATTTTGACTTTGAATCACAGATAGTAGACCCAGGTGGCCTGGCCCCTATCTTGCACTGCAAACTAAGCTGATTACCCAACACCTTGAAACATAATCTGCTGATAAGTGATACTAATATCGCCTGGAAAGAAATCAGAAATAGATTGGGTCTCTCCCCAGATATCTCACCACATTTACCTATTATGAGTCATCCCCATTTTGAGGCTTCCCGGCAATTTGCGGCCTTTTCCACCTGGGCCTCTCACGGTCTCACTAAATTTGCTCAATTGTTCAACCCCCCATTGGGGAGGGCACTCCCCTTCTCCACGCTCCAATCCAAATTCAAACTACCCAACCACCACTTTATCCATGCACAACAGGCGATAAATTTTGCAGTCAGCCTCTGCCTGGACAGACAAAAAGGTTTTCAAAGCTCTCTTCTGAATACCCTACTATCTAAAGAGCAACCCAGGATCTCTGATATGTACACGCCTCTATCTTCAAACCTTGCGAGACCCCAGAAAACGGGACCTATACCCCCATGAAACAAAGAACTCCCTTCCCAGGGGACAGAGGACTTCGCGCTAGTGGACTACAACTCCACCTGCACCTATGTAACCAATGAATTTTGGAGGGAACAACAGTTTAAAATTCTACACAGAGTCTACATGCCTTTCTCAGTCTCCACAGTTCTGTAAACATCACATCAATGCACATGGTACCAGCAACGTAGACCAACTTTAAGGCATAGACTTTGGGATTGCCCCTCCATCTCCTGCTTTTGGGATCAACTGGAGAATTTTGCCAAATCTATCACTGGATACACACCATGCAAGGATCCCCTCCCCCTTCTCTTTGGATACCTTGAGACTTCCTCATCAGATACATCTAGAGTCAATAAAGCAGCAATTGCACAAAATAAACCCTGGCTTGTCTCCTATTTCATGGTGGCCAGAAGGGCCATTCTCAGACAATGGACTACTCTCAACCCACCTACCATCACGGATGTAAAATGAGAATTATCTGGTCTTATGTGCAAAGAAAGCCTAGACCTAATACTAAACACTGACAATCAAAAAATGGGACTCCTACAAGACTAAAGTTCTCCGATATGGAGATTCCCTACATCTGGACTCCCCTGCAACCCAATAATGGGTGAGACCCCCCCTTACCTTCCTCTTCATCCTGTTGCCTTTTCCTCGCCTCCTGCCTATGACGCCTCTTGGCACTACCCCAATCTGGTTCCAGCCCCACAGTACTGTTTTGTATGAATATCAATATTTTGTCCACAGTCTACGACCTACTTATCTTCTGACCCACCTCCTTTCCCCCCTTCCCCCCATATCCCTATACCCCCTTCCCCCCAGTTTACTCTACCAATCAACAGTTATGCTTCTAAGGTTATGTAAACATAGTTTCTGAGGGGAACCCCCCCCCCCCACTAGGTTATGGTACTCATATCGATTCATTGTGATTTACTCTGTTCCAGTATTTTACTTGTAAAACATAATAAAATATAATTAAAAAAGAAAAAAAAGACTGGATACAAGGTCTGAATATTTCAATATATACAAAAAAGTTTAAGCGTATGAATACAGCATAGTCAAAAAAAATTCCTGATGGGAGAGGCCCCTCCCCGGACAACAGGCTCTTCAGAGTTGGTTATCCTCAGGGTGGTTAACCTCACCCAAGTGTCCGTTCAATGGTAAAGTCTCTTTCATTGGGCACAGGGTGGCAGGCTGGTTTGTTCCTGCAAAGTCAGGAAAAAGCACACTCCGCTACTCTCCAGCAGTTCAGTGTGTGTGTTCTTACATTGGCTTTAGTTTCCAACAGTCCCTAAATGTAAAAACGTGGGTCTGGCAGCCTCTTCCGGCCTCCCCATTCTTTCCGTACTGCAATAGAATGGCTTCTCATAGGCCAACCCCCCTTGACGATGAGCACTCTGTCCCCATGGATAGCATGCCCCAGGTTCCACTCCTTCTGTAAATCAACAAACCAGTCCCAGGAGCTACATTCCAGTCCCTTCAGAGGCTTGGGGACATGTAGATAATCCCATACCATATTGTTCCCCCACTCCTCGCTTGAGCTCTCGACCACATCCATGATATGGGGTGGAACGTAAGGAAAGTCAAGACCCCACTCCAATGCAACCCTCTTTTGTACTTCCCTCTGAACCCAGGAGAGCTTTGGTAACTCTGTAGCTTTATCCTCTCCCTGGCAGGATGTGAGTGTCAGGGTCTCTGATCACCCATTGACAGTAGGTAGGTGCCCTGGTCTGGGTGGTGGAAGGCCTGTTGATGAAGAGTTGGCTGCTCTGAGTGGGGATTCCTACTGTCTCATCTGAGTCCAGCACCTGCTCTGAGGGGGTCTCCAAGGGATAGGAACCTCCCGAGTCCCACTCTTCTTCCTCCAAACTTTCTCCAGGGGATGACCACTCTGCTAGGTGTTCCATGGACCCAAACTCGGCCAGCAGTCTGGATGACCCCCAGTCACTGACTCCGCTGGCACAGGGATGACTATGGGTTGGGATTTGGCTGGCATTTCAGGGACCACTAGCTCCCACTTGGCAGTACTCATGGTTACCGGGTGCAGGCCACGACAGCCTCCTCGCTTCCCTCGTCCTCGAGTTTTGCGGGGAGTCACTAGGCTGCAACTCCACTTGTGGGGATGGTTCTAGGCCCACTCCGGCCCTCAGGGTCTTCCGCAGCTGCAGCATGCATAGTCCTGTATGCAGGCCCATGGTGAAATATCCTGTTTGGCAGATACCAGCTGTATCAATGGCTCCTCACAATGTCCGCACTCCCTTGCCCAGGATCAAAACAATCAGGCCAGACTTCCAGTCAGACCTGACTAAATTTACCTCACCTAACACAAAAATCTCACTAAGCACCTACCTACAGGTAGAGGGCGCTACAATGGCATTGAGCATTGAGTGGTGTTCCTTCACCTTTCACTATAATGAAGCTGCTATGGTAAGATAGAGTGATTACAACTGAAGGATGTTTCAATAGCAATGCCAGAGATCACCAACATGAAGGCTATTATTACTGTCACTGGCACCAATGTTGGATATTAGACTCTGGCTCCAATGCTGGGGGTTATTATTATGTCCACTCTCACCAAAGCTGGGGGTTAATATTGTAGTCATGGCCACCAATGCGGGGGGGTTATTATTGTGGTCACTGTCAGCAATCTTGGGAATTATTGCTGTAATAGTCGGCAGTTCGGCACCAATGTTGAGGGCTATTATTTCAGCAACTAACACATGCTGGTGGTTATTATTGCAGTCACTGACACAAATTCGGGGGGTTATTGTTATTGCAGTCCATAACACAAATGCTGAAGGTTGTTACTGTGGTCACTGACACCAATGCAGTGTGCAATTATTGCATTTACTGACATTAATTTTGTTTTCACTTAATTAAACCTACTTGTTTTAAAATGTTTAAAGAATTGTATCCCCTTTCTCCAAAAGACATTGATCCGTGCATAATAAACTGGGGGAAGGGTATCACAGCTTGGCATGTTTGCCCTTGGGGCTGGATAACCTTGTCCTGGCACTGCTTGCCTCCATGGATCTTAGCCTAAATAGAGATATAAAATTTAAGATCAGTTTGATGCAAACAATACTAATGCTGACAGCTATAGAAAAGATATACACTTTAGATTGTTAAACTGAATTACCTATACCTTTACTTCATTAAAATCATAATGGGAGAGGCGCTATACAGTTTTACTGGTGCACTTTTCCAATATTTTCAGGAAATAAAAAATAAAGAAAAAAGACAAAGGTATATAAAATATAATAGAGCTATGTCTTTGTGATATTGTAGAAAACAACATTTTATATGATCTACTTATAGAAGAAACAGCTGCTACCGCTATAAAGTATAATTATTAAATCAAAGTACATTAAATAAGGTACAATACAAAGTAATGTTTTTACAATAAAATAGCATGCCAATATAATGTCATGTCATGTTGCAGTAAATCAGCAATATAGGTAAATGGATTATCAGGTACAGTCACCGTATGGTCCACTAAATCACGTGACTGGTGTTGGTTTTCTTTTCCCTCTTGAAAATTTGACGTAGCTTTCATACATTTCTTGCTATACAGTATTTTTATAAAGAAATAAAAAAGGTAAAAGAGTACAATATTACAAAAGATGTCAAAATTACTGTCTTTTGCTGTAACAACTGACTTGCTAATTTTATTAATACTTTTCCTTTTCATTAAAAAGAAAAAAGTAACCACCACGCTGTTTTTGTAACGTGTAGAGCTTCATTCAAGGCCCCCAATATACATGGTCTCTCCAGTTCAGTGTGCTGCCTGTTTCTTGGCTGGTTCTGGCCTCCTACTCCACTCCATATGAAGACAACAACAGAAGCCACAGTCTGAAGCTCATTTCCATTGTAAAATGTCATTGTGCCAGCCTGATGTCCATGGTGTCCTGAGCACATGAGGCTGGTAGTCCACTTAAGAGATTTTTGCAGCAGCACCTTACTGCATTAAAAAAACAAAACAAAAAAAAATAAATAAAAAGTAAAAAAACAAAAAACATAAACAATGTGAACCCAAAACACCACACTCTCTCACCCCAGATACTCTGCAGCCCCCTGCTGTATCCCCATATACATTTTTTTTTATAACAGTATAGTTTATTAAATATAAATTATCTTGCAGCAAAACAGTGCATAAACATGACCAAGTACAATAGACTAATAGGATATAATTTCCGAGAAGGCAGAGAACCAAAGGAGATCTGTGCATAACTTTAATGATACCTGAAACCTATGCTTGTTGCTGCTCCTGCAGCAAACATTAGTGCTAAGACAATTCAGCTTGATCCAGTGGTAGCCAGTTTCAAGGGTTCTGGAAGGATTAGCGGAGGAGGAGAATTAGGGTGTAAAATGCCAGCTTTTTCTGACAACAAAGATTACAGTATTTCAGGGCTACTTCTGCCAATCAATCCACTCATAGAGTCTTTTTTTAAACTGATATTAATCAAATTAATAGCATGTTAGGATGCTGCTGCTCGCAATTCCTCAGTCAAAAATACTCCGACAAAGTACACTCTCAAGAAGAATGTCCCTTAAAAGCATAAACCCACGTTGTTTCCAAAATAAACATGTTATTTGAAAGATTTAACAATTATTTGTGTATTTTTCATGTGATCCATATGACCCTTTCAGCTGCATGAACAAAACACTGTTCCCACAAGTCTTTTTTTATTTCTCTTTATTGGCATTGGCACAGGCTCCCCATGGCAGATTTGTTTTATTATTATTATTATTATTATCATTATTTTTTATAATAGCTTGCCTATTAGCCTTGAAAATGAACAGTATTTAGCATCAAGATTTCCCCCCCATAGACCTCATTGAGACTTGCTGCTAAGTTTGGGTTTCATGAATTGCAAACATGATTTTAAGAAACCCCCCCATGAATCAAACCCAGGTAGATTTGCTCATCCCTGCCACTGAACCATTCCCAACAAAACACTACGAATGTAGTTATCGCTTTATGATAGTACAGTATTTCTGGAAAAATCACTCAAAGCATTGGAGGTGTCTTTGTTGTGTGATTTGAGTCAGTAATTTAAAGTATAGTTAAACCCAAAAACAAAAATATTGAAGCTTACCAGTCCAGATGCATGTTTCAGCATTAGTTTTAGATTTTTCCCTTTATTTTCACCTGGTAATAATACCAGAAAAACATGTTCATGTGACAGTCCCTACTGTATGTTTGGTGAAGTAGCATTGTCACCCTAGGACAGGACTACAGAAACCTCTTTATATTTTCCCTTTCTTCTGAGATAGAAGGGCACAATGTAATTTATAAGAGAGTAGCACCAGCAGGGAGCACATATAGTTATCAGCTGACAACATTTTCTGGCAGGGTTAACTTATTTTTTTGTACTTATTGAGCAGATATTAAGGATATATTTAACAGACCAAAAGGGACCAAATAAGAAAAGTTCTTTATTAGGGTTTACATACCCATTCATTGTATTCAATAATAAAGAAATTAATGCATTTATATATAATAATAGGCTGGTGCAAACTATATGTGTTTGTTAGAGAAATCTATTTAGACAGAGCGACCTACTTTTTCCTGTGTGCATCTTTATAAGGCATCTGTATGTACAGTCTCTCCTTAGCCACTTACAGGCTCAGAACAGGTTGGTACTGTAGATCAGGAGTGTCAATGCTTTGATATTCATATTTCTTCACAAGCTACATTTTTGGAAGCAAGAGAGTCAGAATGACAGCCTTGCAATACTGTCACTAATCCATAGGTTTTTATAAATTAAGAGGGAGTGGGTCTAAAAAAACCTAAGAAGATCAAAATATTGATATAAATCAGATTATTTGAATAAACCACCATACCTAAAGTTTTCAGTTTAGCAAGCATGGAGAGGACAACAATCAGTTTTGTGAAAAGGAGAAAATATGACAGAATGGCGCTGCCTAAACAATGTGTTTAAAACAATCAATAAAAATCCAAACTGCTATAGTGCAAAAACCAATAAGTGAAATGATGATATCACATGTGAAAAAATCAGTATATAAATAGTCAAATTGAGAATAATACGTGCCTGATCTTATATACTTAGAGTATCAGGCTTTTCACTTGTGGTAAAGAGTTAATAAACCCGATGGAGTTAATACATAATACGCCCTCTGCTGTTGTTGATCTTGCAGAGCTGGGTATGAGACTGTCCTGTGTTGAAAGATAACCAGCGCGGATCCCTAGTGAAAATGGGACCGGCATCCCGTCCTTAATCCTCTGCTCTCAATACCATGCCCCGTGTTCGGTAAACACACAAAGAGAGAGAATACGATTGTGTGATATAGTACGACTGTGTAATCTAGGCACCTACGTGCCGACTGTACTCACACTTTTTGAAGTCAAATTATGCATTCATGCCGAACGATCGCTCTCAATGGAGATCTCCGCTATCTGTGTGTGATAGAGTGGGTGAGCGTCGTGACGTCTAGGCTCCGTCTTACGCGTTTCGTCATTGGACGTCTTCGGCGTCCAATACTTATATACTCTGAGTATATAAGATCAGGCACGTATTATTCTCAATTTGACTATTTATATACTGATTTTTTCACATGTGATATCATCATTTCACTTATTGGTTTTTGCACTATAGCAGTTTGGA
>BLSH010145023.1:0-13861 GCA_018402905.1 Glandirana rugosa | reverse complement strand
TGCATAATAAGAGTTAAACTGATAAATATATGACTAAAAAAGTGTACACTATAGTATCCAAACTGCTATAGTGCAAAAACCAATAAGTGAAATGATGATATCACATGTGAAAAAATCAGTATATAAATAGTCAAATTGAGAATAATACGTGCCTGATCTTATATACTTAGAGTATCAGGCTTTTCACTTGTGGTAAAGAGTTAATAAACCCGATGGAGTTAATACATAATACGCCCTCTGCTGTTGTTGATCTTGCAGAGCTGGGTATGAGACTGTCCTGTGTTGAAAGATAACCAGCGCGGATCCCTAGTGAAAATGGGACCGGCATCCCGTCCTTAATCCTCTGCTCTCAATACCATGCCCCGTGTTCGGTAAACACACAAAGAGAGAGAATACGATTGTGTGATATAGTACGACTGTGTAATCTAGGCACCTACGTGCCGACTGTACTCACACTTTTTGAAGTCAAATTATGCATTCATGCCGAACGATCGCTCTCAATGGAGATCTCCGCTATCTGTGTGTGATAGAGTGGGTGAGCGTCGTGACGTCTAGGCTCCGTCTTACGCGTTTCGTCATTGGACGTCTTCGGCGTCCAATACTTATATACTCTGAGTATATAAGATCAGGCACGTATTATTCTCAATTTGACTATTTATATACTGATTTTTTCACATGTGATATCATCATTTCACTTATTGGTTTTTGCACTATAGCAGTTTGGATTTTTATTGATTGTTTTAAACACATTGTTTAGGCAGCGCCATTCTGTCATATTTTCTCCTTTTCACTTATTTACTCACCATTTTTAGTGGGTCTTGACAGGGCAGCAGCCATTTCTTCTTTATGCTGATTAAGGTTTTATATTTCAAATTCCTTTATAAATATTTATTGCACAGAATTATTTATTGCACAGTATCACTTTCTAGGCAGCGCCTGGTTGGCCATCAATAGCTGTTTATTATCAACAATCAGTTTTGATTTGCATTCCATGCAAGTAATTTGGCATAGAGTTTGCCTATAATAGCCACAAATAGCTACACTACACGTACAACCTGACACCCCACCGCCCACACCCCCCATACACACACACACACACACACACACACACACACAAACACACATTTATATGTATACAGTATATATCACACATTTCATTTAATTGGCAAGGTAAGGCTGGAGCAGTATTTTTGTTTGAGACCTCCCTACCAGAATTATAGAGATCTTTAACCACTTCAATACAAGGCACTTACCACCTTTCCCTCCGAGCCCAATTTTCAGCTTTCAGCGCCGTTGCAGTTTGAATGACAGTTGCGCAGTCATGCAATACTGTAACCAAACAAAATTTTTATCATTTTGTTCCCACAAATAGAGATTTCTTTTGGTGGTATTTGATCACCTCTGTGTTTTTTTATTTTCTGCGCTACAAATAAAAAAAGACCAAAAATTTTGAAAAAAAAAATGTTTTCTTTGTTTCTGTCACAAAATGTTGTGAATAAGTCCATTTTCATCTTCACTGATGGGCACTGATGTGGCTACACTGATTAGCACTGATGAGTCTACACTGACGGGCACTGATGAGTCAGTACAGATTGGCACTGATGAGGTGGCACTGATAAGGTGGCACTGATGGGCACTGATAATGAGGCACATATATGCAGAACTGATGGGCACTGATAGGCGACACTGATAAGCAGCACTGACGGGCACTGATAGGTGGCACTGATGGGCGCTCATAGACGGCACTGATAGGCGGCACTGGGCACAGATAGGTGGCACTGACAGGCACTGATAGGTGGCACTGATGGGTACTGATAGGTGGCACTGGTGGGCACTGGTACATGGCTCTGAGATATAGCACTGTTAGGGATGGCACTGGCAGGCACCACATATGGGCACAGTGCCCTCCCTACAGTGCACTGTACGCTCCTTACCTGGTGGTCTAGGGGGAGCTCCCTGGTGGTCCCTGGGTGGCCTCCAGATCATCTTCCTGGTGATCCCTGGGCAAACTCCTGATGGTGTCCCTGGGTGGGCTTCCTGGTTGTCTTGGGCGGCTCCCTGGTGGTCCAGTGTGGCGATCCCAGGGGGGCTGCACTGATAAATGTTCAGTGCAGACCCTCCCTGTCAGGAGAGCAGCCGATCGGCTCTCCTCTACTCACGTCTGCAGACGCAAGTAGAGGAAAAGCCGACAAATGGCTCTTCCTGTTACAATGTGACCTGCCGTGATTGGTCACGGCTGATCACGTGGTAAAGAGCTTCCGATGGAAGGGCTTCACTCCTAATCCTGTGATGAGCTACAGTGAGTTCAGGTTATGAATAAACATACCTTTCTCAGCCAATCAGATTTGCTGCTATGAATGCTGGGAAAAGGTATTTATTTGGGAGACGTCAGGTGATCATAGTCTTCTCACCCTGGGCTGCGGCCTGGGTGGATGTGTGTGAAACAGTTCCTGGCTGCAAGGCCTGAAGCCTGAGACCTATCCAAAAGGCCACCGGCTGCTAGGCCTACTCAAGGACTACCCGGGTGTTCAAGTTTCTGTTGAGGAAAGCATGCTAAAGATCCAGAACCGATTCTGAGAGGAATGGAGTTCTAAGGAAGCACCAGAGGTGACTCTTCATGAGCTGAAGGCTATGAATTGGCTGGGAGGACTTCAAGAGAGAACTCATCCAAGGGAATCTGTGTATGATACTGTAAGTAAAGCTCAGTTACTAGAGGAGACAGCCTATCCTACAAAGTACAAATGTGCTGGTTCACTCTTTTCCTGTACTTCTGTCTGCCTTATCTCACCTTTTTGTCTAAGGTCTTTTGCCCTATGCCCTATCTGCCATATTTGTCCTGTTGTGAGAAATAAACTTCTCCTTGTTTAAGCATAAAAGTGACTGGCGCCCAACTTTCTTTCTTGTTCATCACCCTCCATGCCCAATACCCTGCACCCTGAGAAGAGATGTCAGCCCTCCCTACCTTTGGTAGTCACCATCAGGCTCCCAGAAAATTGGGGTAGGTGCTACAGTTATTCAAGTCCACCTTGGACTGATCAGAATAACAAAGCATATACTAGGCAAAACTGCTTCCCTATGTGAAACAGAACAAAGTATGTCATAAGAAAGCTAAGGGTAGATTATTTGAGACATCCCTGCTAAGATTTTTTCTGAATGAACTTGGCCTTGAAAAATTTGTTCTGGGGTACATCTAAATAGTGGACACACATGCAGCTTTTTCAGAGGTACTCCAACACAATAATTGATTTGTTTTTTGCCAAGCTGATTTGCAAGTGTATATTATACCTTTACATAGTTTAAGGGAACATCTACATGTATTATGTTTATATTCTATATATCTTATTTTGTTTCATTTCATTTATAGACACCCTGTCAGTAGCATCGACTACTGGGAAAGTGAATTATGTTTCATGAAACACGTTGATATTTGTGATGCAATTTATCCATCTGTCTAATTTTCAAGTTCCATGATTGAAATTTGTATGAAGAGGCCATTTGAATATGTGGTCACATATGTAAAAACATAAATCAGTATCCGGTGCAAAATAAGGTGTAATCTTTCATTTCTCTTTTATAATCTCTTTTTTAATATGTGTTTTTACATGTTCAATAAAGTGGATTGTTTGTATACATATTTTATGGTGATGGAATACCTCCAAAAAAGATTTACCCAGTTGAATTTCTAAGCTAATTTTATTTATGTGTCAAGGGTCTATATTTTGAGTAGTTCTTCCAAAAAAGAATTACATAAATGGATATAAATATAAAAAATAAAATACATTTACAGTAAGTATTACTTTCTCTCTTGCTTTAATATTGTGAGGCTGTATCAATCACTGAACATTTACAATGTGTACAGTTCTTGCCTGTATGATATGGAGTGTTATTTTTTAAAAATAGTTTATCAATAGTTGTATTGCCTAACAAATAATGCACTGATTATGCCTTTCTTCCCATTGTTCCCTGTATTTTTGGCTGTATTCCTTCAAAACCTTCTTCATAATTCTCAAGGCCAAAATTAGTTACAAGAAATATGACTTGCGTTTTGTAGAAAATCTAACTTAATACTTTTTCATAACTTCAGCCTCCAAAAGTCTGTATTCAATCTGTTTCAATGGTGTGAACAGCTCTCTCCCCTTTGAGAGCAATTAAGTCTTTTCTGAGATATATAATGGTGACAAATATTGGACATAGTGGTAGAGGTTAAGACCATCCAGTGCCTTACATATCAATAATATCAGGGGTTTGATTTATACTTTGTTCCCGTAGCAATGTATCTCAGTATATGCTGTACTATTTGAAGAATAGTGCCCATGAGCTGAGGAAGTAATGACTTTTCTTGCAACCCCTATGATTTCTTGTTCCATTTAAGTTAAGTGTCTACTGGTGAATACTGTAGAGTGATGATACATTTAATATCTGTTATTGGATGCTGAATGGAATTGACTGTGCATCATATTGAATTAAAATAACTGCCATATTGTTCTATGGACATTATTTTCATTACCTACATCAATCAGTTAATGTGAAAGGGTGGGTAATTGTCTTAAGTATATTGAGTCATCGGAAATATATTGTATGTTAGGATGTACAGAAAGGAAAATAAAAAAGATTGAAAGAAAGTAATAATCCTCAGCCTAAATAATAAACATTTTTTTAATGGTTTATAATAATTTACTAAGCAACAGGTTCAGAGTGAAAGATAAGTGAATCTCATCTACAATGGAAATACTACTATGTAGTAGACAGTCATGCTCCCCTTAGGTCTGACCACAGCATTTTCATAAAAACAAAGATGAACAAGTATTAGAAGAACAGCTATGTTGTTTGCTGGGTGCTCAGGTTCGGCACATTGAGAGTCAGATTGATGGATTTTTGGGTGGGGCATGGGTGGATTCAACTGTCATTATACACATTGGTACAAATGATAAGAGGAAGAGTCCTTAAAAATGATTTCGGGACTTAAGTTCTATATTAAAGAAAAGGACTCAAGGATAGTATTCTCAGGAATACTGCCTGTACCTCAAGGCAGACCAGAAAGGCAGCATGAGCATAGAGTACTAAACAGGTGGCTGAGGAACTGGTGCAAGAGAATTTGGGGTTCATGGAGAACTGGGTTGACTTTGTGGTTGGTTACCGCCTCTACAGTAGAGACAGACTGCACCTAAATGGGGTGAGTGCAGTTCCATTGGGGTAGAAGATTGCCAGAAGGTCGAAGGAACTTTTAAACTAGCGTATGGAGGGTAGGGATCAGAGGAAGATATACAGTGCAGTGAACAAGTGCCAGAGTGTACAGATGGGGGCAATGTCAGTGGAGGGAGGGTGCCTCAAATCAGATGATAGAGAAACTAAAGTTAGGAGGCATACTGATCCTAAAAGGAATGAAAATGTGTGCAAGTATAAGATGTTTGCTTGTACAAAATTAAAAGGCATGTACACAAATTCTAGAAGTCTGGTTAAAAATATGGAAGAACTAGAACTTCTAATACATAATGAGGATTTTGACTTTGTGGGAATATCAGAAATCAGATTGACAGTTCACATGATGGGCTTGCAAGTGTCCAGGGGTACTCTCTGTATTGGAGGGACAGGATAGGCGGAATCTTTGTGGCTAACAAATGATAAATTAATTGTGGGTGTATGCTATAGGTCCCCTAACATTAAAGAGGAGGAGGAGACCCATCTACTTTCACAGTAATAAATAGCAAGGAGGCAGGGCAATGTTATAATCATGAGATACTTCAACTATCTTGATATTATTGGGCAGAAGGACGTGCTTACTCAACTAAGGGTCCTTAGCCCGTTCCAGCAGATGCCTACTGCCAAGTGCGTGTGGTAGTGAGCCCTTGTAGATCGCCAACTCCGGGTTCCCCAGGGCTCAGAGTCTAAGCCCCAGCCTGCTTCTTCACCAGAGCCCCTGATGGTGGGGATGGACTTGTAGCAAGCTGGAACCAGGTCACAGCCCCCCCAGGTATGCCTAGTTGAGGATGCGGAGACCATTCACGTCTGTGCACAAGCTGCAGGAGACAATAGGAAATCCAGGAGACAAGCCAAGGTCAGGGAAGTAACAAGTATAGATGGTGTACAAAGCTGGAGTCAGAACGCAGGAGGTGATCCAGGAAGTAATAAAAGGGAAACGGATATAAACCCACAGTGGAGCAGGCGACACCCAAGGTGAACAGAGAAGCCAGTAGCACACGTGAAATGGAGTCAGAAATCTAGCAGAACACTGCAGCAAGGAGGTAAGAATCTTACAAACAGAACTTTGGAGGCTAAACTGACACCTCCATTCAGAAAATGCCTCCTTAATTGCTAGCAACTCCGTATTCCCAATGTCATTATTTTTTAAACTGAAGACATAAAGCAAAAGAAACGACAATGCAAATGTGATGTACCTCCAAGTTGTCAGAAAAGATGAGAATGTCATCCAGATATGCAATGATAAACTGGTCCAACAAATCAAAATTACTTCCATTTTCTGGCAATATGGAGCTTACAAGCATTCACAGCAAGTGGGCAGTTATTGTTCTATGTTTTCTAGGGAAATCTGCTAAGTTAGTGTGTAATAGAGGTAGTTCAATGGTGGGGTGTATAAATGTCTCAAGAGTTGGTGACATAGACGATACAGTGGCCTCTTTGAAACTGGATGTTAAAACTGCCATAATGCAGTCTGAAACATATTCATTAAAGATTGAGGACTTGGAAAATAGAATGAGGCAAAATAATTTAAGGATTGTGGGTCTCCCTGAGAAGGTAGAAGGCCTTAACCCCATGCACTTTGCAGAGCAATGGCTGATAACCACCATAGGAAGAGACAATTTGTCTGCCTTATTTGCGATTGAAAGGGCTCATCTTGTACTTATACGCCCTCTCCCCTCTGGAAATAGGCCAAGACCAATGCTTATACATCTACTTAATTATTGTGACAAGGCGCTAATACTTCAAAAGGCCCGTACTATTGGAGAACTTTCCTATAATGGTTCAAAAATCATGATATTTCCAGATTTCTCCCAAGAAAATAAAAAAAAAAAGGCAAAATTTCAAGATGTTAAGAAAAGGCTTCAAAAGCTTCAACTTACTTATTCGATACTCTATCCTGTGAAACTTTGAGTAGTAGCGGATGGGGAAACCTATTATTTTGAAACCCAACCAGATCTCAGGGGACAGTGTTAACCAGATGGCAGCATGCCCCTGTTGAAGTCCTGGCGGACGAAACGCATCAGGTGAGGTGACCTGCCTATCTGTTACTACGCTCTGAGATCATCTTATTGGAATTCCAAATCGTTTGATTGTTGCTTTTATCATGTAAGTGTGATACCTTTTAATAAATTTACTACTGGTTAAACAGTATTACACTATGTAAGACCTTTTTTCACTGAGGCACGCTGCCATCTGGTTAACACTGTCCCCTGAGATCTGGTTGTGGACCCTGGGAATACTAAGGAGCCTGAGATCTGGGAGTGGACCCTTTGGGTGTTAAGAAGCGTTGGATCTGGAATTATAGTGAACGACATATTGAGGTCTACTGGATGGTCCCCATAAGATCAGCCTTTATGCATAAATTCCTCTTATCTCTGGTAAGAGTATTTTTTACAGTCCTGTATTTCACCTGAAGTTTTTTGTGGATTTTTCTTTGCATCCCGAACAATTTTCCTGGCAGTTGAGACTGAAATTTTAGTTGGTCTACCTGACCGTGGTTTGATTTCAACAGAACCCCTCATTTTCTACTTCTTGATTAGAGTTTTAACACTGCTGATTGGCATTCTCAATTCCTTGGATATCTTTTCATAGCCCTTTCCTGTTTTATACAGTTCAACTACCTTTTCCCTCAGATCATTTGACAATTCTTTTGCTTTCCCCATGACTCAGAATTCAGAAACGTCAGTGCAGCACTGTATGAAGAATGCAAGGGTCTGTCAGGAGTCCTGAAACTCTTTGACCTTTTATACACACAAACTACTTACAAGCAAACAGATCACAGGTGAGGATGGTTACCTTTAATATCCATTCAAACCCCTTTGTGTCAACTTGTGTGCATTGCATGTTATTAGGCCAAACTCATCAGGGTATGTAAACTTTTTATCAGGGTCATTTGGGTAGTTTCTGTTGTCATTATGATTTACAAAGAGTGAACACAGTTGATTGATAACAAATGGTTTCAGCCAAACACAAACCATGAGTGAAAAAAATGCTTTCGTGTTATCATTCATATTCTCTGAAAAATGGCCAAGAAATCATAAATTCTGCCAGGGTATGTAAACTTATGAGCACAACTGTATATATGTATATATATATATATATATATATATATTTCCTTATTTTACTGATTTCTTTTTTTGACAGGTCATGCAATCAGCTTGATATCATGGAATGTACAAGGTAATAATAATTCCTTAAAGTGTCAATCTGTGTTTGACACTCTTATGTCTTTTAAACTCACATTAATTTGTCTCCAGGAGACACATGCCACTGCAGAGACCAGTAATGCCTCGTACACACGGTTCGACAGTCATATACAACAGGTCGTACGAATGACCGTTGTATGCGTAATCGATTGTTAGTACGCGCAATTAGAACAGCCGACATACGACGGTCGTACAACAGGAGTTGTATGAGCAGACTAGAAAACTTGGTAGTACCAACAAGCGGTCTTACGACCATTGTATCGTGTGTACAGAGAAGTTGGTCCAACAAGTTGTATTGTGCAAAACACGCATGCTCAGAAGTCAGGAACGGCCAGACACAAATAACATGCACCTGAACTTTCCCTTTATACGTTCATAATACGTCACTACGTTCAGCTTGGTCGTACGATCATGTAGTGCATGTCAGTATGCTAGATACAACAGCCAACATACGATTTGGTCCGTTTGGTCGTACGACCGTCGAACCGTGTGTACGAGGCTTACGTTTTTAGAACGGTGTTGTATTCAATCTGCCTATCACTCCTCTCACGCACAAGGTTTACTGTATCTATTCTGATCTGCAGTGGCACCAGTTTCTCGTGTGAACAAGTAGAAGTGGGTAAACTGGGACAGGACAATACAATTTCCTATGCTGTAAATTGTTTGATGTGCCCTGTGTCATTGCAAATGTTTAGATACCACCTCCCTACACGCCCGAAGTGCTTTGGCTGCTTGCAAACTTTTTATCCAAGCATATACCTCTACCTGTATTGGTTATGGGAGACTTTAACAATGCCTTTGATGTAGCCCTAGATAAGCTCCTCTCTCCTAAATCCACAGTTCGGGGTATATTAACCCCATTTGGTAATTTCTGTAGGCAACTAGACCTTTATGATTTTTGGCGTATTGCAAACCCCACTGAGCTTCAATATACTTGTCACTCTAAAACCCACAATTCTCTTTCTAGCTTGGGTTTGGCTGAAATCCTCCCTTACATTACTTCTACTGATATACAGGTGAGAGGAATCTCTGATCATTCTCCACTAGTGATATCTGTTACCATAAGCCACGCATCTAGTGGTGCTAGATGGAGACTCAACCCTTTTTTGCTTTCTCTGTTTCCTGCCCATAGGTCCATCCAGGATGCCCATACTTATTTCTTGGATATTAATATTAATACGGAACCGCCATTATTGGTGTGGGTTGGATTGAAGGCATATCTCCACGGTCTGCTTATTAAAGAGAGTAACACTATTAAAGCTGCACTATTAGTGCTGTAATTTATTTCTTTGTTGCTATTTTGTTTACATTTTTATCTTTTTACTCTGTGTGACAGTGTGTTTCTATGTTATTCTGTACCTGTAAAGAAAAAATCTCAAAATACAATTTGATTATAAATGTCTCTCAATTATGTCAGCTATAAGGTAGAACATCTTGTTCCAATATGACTTAAAAGATTTACAAAATCACAATATAGGTACAAGAGAACCCAGTTCACTACACTGCCTCCAATGGGGAATTAGAGTGACTTATTTTTAGAGAGCCTATATTGGGTGAAATGCCAGCAGTGGATTGTCCTTTGCAAAAGTTTCCAGTGGTTGTAACTAGGGATGAGCCGAATACCCCCCCCCCCCCAGTTCGGTTCGCACCAGAACAGGCAATAAGTACAGTATGTGTGAACACGCGAACCCTATTAAAATCAACGGGACTCGAACATGAAAAATCAAGAGTGCTCATTTTAAAGGCTTATATGCAAGTTATTGCCATAAAAAGTGTATGGGGACCCGGGTACTGCCCTAGGGGACATGCATCAATGCAAAAAAAAGTTTTTAAAATAATTGAGTTTTCAGGAGCAGTGATTTTAATAATGCTGCAAGTGAAAAAACAAAAAATGAAATATTCCTTTAAATATGCCTGGGGGGGGGGGGGGTCCCCTTAGTCTGCCTGTAAAGTGGCACACCTGTGTGATTTTTAGAAGAGTGCCGCAGCAAAAGTCATTTAAACTTGCTGGTGGCTGTAATGTATTGCCGACTCCCAGCAATATAGATCAAAAATCACTGAAAAAGATTTTCTTGGGGTGCCCCCCAAAATACAAACCAGGCCCTTTTTTCAAAAAGTTTTGTCCGGGGTTCCCCTTAACCACTTCCATACACTGTGTTATAAATACTACACTGATTGCACCCTATTGTCTGAACTGTATTATATATACCACACGGACTGCACTCTATACAATTGTAATGACATGCCCCAGTCAAACAGGTGCATAAAAATTGGGCCTTGGGTGTTGGTAGTGCCAGAACACTGTAACCCCTTGCAGTTACTCTTGTTGGGCGCAGGAACAGGCCCTGCAGCTGTAAATCATTTTAAAAATTGTAATGACATGCCCCAGTCAAACAGGTGCAGAAAAATTATGCCTTCGGTGTTGGTGGTGGCAGAACACTGTAACCCCTCACAGTTTCTCTTTCTGGATGCAGGAATGGGCCCTGCTGTTGTAATTTATTTTAAAGATTGTAATGACATGCCTCATTCAAACAGGTGCAGAAAAATTGTGCCTTGGGTGTTGGTGGTGGCAGAACACTGTAACCCCTCACAGTTACTCTTGTTGGGCACAAGAACAGGCCCTGCAGTTATAATTTAAAAAAAAAATTGTAATGACATGCCCCAGTCAAACAGGTGCAGAAAAATTGTGCCTTGGGTGTTGGTGGTGGCAGAACACTGCAATCCCTCACAGTTACTCTTGTTGGGCGCAAGAACTGGCCCTGCTGTTGTAATTTATTTTAACAATTGTAATGACATGCCCCAGGCAAACAGGTACAGAAAAATTGGGCTTTGGGTGTTGGTGGTGGCAGAACACTTTAACCCCTCACAGTTACTCTTGTTGGGCACAGGGACTGGCCCTGCTGTTGAAAATTATTTTAAAAATTGTAATGACATGCCCCATTCAGACAGGTGCAGAAAAAATGTGCTTTGGGTGTTGGTGGTGGCAGAACACTGTAACCCCTCACAGTTACTCTTGTTGAATGCAGGAATGGGTCCTGCTGTTGTAATTAATTTTAACAATTGTAATGACATGTATATATACGAGATTATCCGCGCCCACTAAGTATCGTGGAAGTATGAACAAATTAATCTTGGCTGCTCGCAAAACAATAGATCAGAATTGTTCAAACAAAAGTCTCAAGATAAATGCAGTGCCAAAACCAAACTAGTTAGAGTATTATGTATTGTATCTCACTTCAAAAAAAAACAAAAATAGAGGCAAGTCCAGAAATAATGGTGTCAAAGTCTTAATGTTTCTTTCAACCACAATGCGGACTCTCTAATCCTGTAGCCCAGGGTATAAACACTCTGGTTTCAAAAGTGGAACCAAACAGACACCAAAATAAATCCTCATTGAAGATATGCTGGAGTTCCTTATGAATCAAAAACAACGAGAATCCTAGTAACAATTCACTCAAGTGTAAGATGTGAGCTTGCCAGATTCTGGTAGATATTGCGTGTGGGTCAAAATCCACTCTGAAGGCAATGGTGTCCGCAGGTCATCATGGACCGAGGCAAGGAACGAACGTTCGGATGGCGTTCGGATGGTGAAGCTCTAGTCCTTCTCAATGTTGCTCCACGGGATTGATCCAACGCTCAGCATGTACAATATGAGAGGAAAGAGGCCAACATAGTGTGATACCATTTCAAAGGAGAATTTTATTTAAACCAAAGGGATTACCAATACTCACATTTAAAATGTAAAAAAGAGCTCTATAAAATAAAACAAAGTGTGACAGAAGGAGTCTGGGAACCCGACACGTTTCGGCTCACACAGCCATCATCTGGGGTATTCCCCCCCTCCTGTCATTACTCCTATTTATAATATATGGGTAAAAATGCATTTACAGCCGCTAGGGGGCAAAAAACGGAAGTCCACCTTAAACTTTCAAAATGGCGTCATCGGCGTGTGTTCCACGCCTCTATTGTATGTGTCAATTCCATGTCTAGTGGATATAACCCGGAAGTGGAAAAAATGGGAAAATAGTGAAATAATAAAATAAACCACGTAGACAAATGCGAATAGCGTGATCTATGATATGATGAAATAAACAATGAGCCCCCATAGACATAATTAGAACTAGGTAACAAAAATTAAAGTAAAGGACCCAATTCATATGAACAAGGCAAAAGATTATAAGACCCCGAAGTGTGAGTGGCGGAAGCCGGGATTTACTTGCGTCATGACATCAGCACGTCAAGCAGTATGTGAATAGACGCCCCCTACTCCCACGTCACTTCCTACTGAGGAGAGAAGTGTACACAGAGAGCGTCAGGCTCAACGAGATTCCGAGCTGATCCGCGTATATTACATTGGCAATGTATGGGCCCATGGTGAATATGGTTTGGGATTAAAACAGAGTCAAACATGAAATAGAGTTACAATTAAAGTGCCGAGTATTCACCTATCTGATGATGTCCATAAATGAAAAAATGTGTGTAAGATCCAAAAATGGGATATATAGAACAGAATCAAACATGAAATAGAGTTACAATTAAAGTGCAGAGTGCTCATCTATCTGATGAAATCCATAAATAGAAAAAATATAAAAAAAATATGTATAAGATCCAAAAATGGGATATATCTTGGAATGAGAGACTAACGTTAAGGGTTGCGTGAACATATGTGGAAATGACATTAACAAGGATGTGTAAAATGTGCAGATTATTTGTGTACGTTGTATCAGAGAACAGAAGGTGAAAATTATCGCAAAAAAAAAAAAAAATTTGAAGAATAGTTTGGTTTGAATAAAAAGTGAAGACCAAAAAATATGTGTAAAGCCAAAATCCAAAAATGGTAAAAGACACCAAATCTCGGATAAGAGAGACCTGCGTTGTACATAGTGTCTTAAAATGGATAAAACAGTAATATATACTTTCCGATCCGAAGACACGGGGGGGGGGGGCGCATCAATGGCCCACCGCAAATGGACTTATTGTAAACATTATTATAGATAAAATAACAGTATGAGAATATAAAGAAAACAAAAATATATATAAAAACTATAATGCAAGGAGAGCATGTGGTAAAAACATAAAACAAGTAAAATGGTTACAATGTAAGGGTGTCCTAAAAATATTTGGGATAACATCCTGTTAGGAGAAAACCTCTTCTTTCTACAAAAAGGTATTAAATGGCAAATATATATACAAATACCCTGTGGTGATAAAAGGACAAAATACATCAAGCTTTGCTGATAAAGGAATTTATGTCCCAATCGACATTCATTCCATGAGGAAAGTAGCATTTAAGGGAATAGATCCAGAAGGTCTCTAATTGAGAAATACCTCTCTTAATCCAACCTCCCCTCCAGGGGGGGACATATTTATCAATAACCTGAAAGAGGGTGCCTTCTGGGTTCCGGTCATGGTGTTTTAAATAGTGTTTGGGTACACTATGATTAGTTTTCCCCTTT
>BLSH010144960.1:1982213-1994594 GCA_018402905.1 Glandirana rugosa | reverse complement strand
CAGAAGGCACCCGAAGGAGGGAGAAGCTGACAGCGCTGGCAAGGGACTGCCAGAACCAGAAGAGTAGGTAAGGGAGGACCCCTGCTAGCTATCACGGGGGGGGGGTTGCGGTTCGTAACAAGTTACACCCTGAATATGGGTGTAATCTGTTTCAAATGGTCAACTTATCCTGTAATTTGTAATATTACTCCCTCATCCATGTCTATATGCTTTATTTTGCAGAGAAATCACTTTGAAAAACGCCCCCTAGCATTTCTGGCCGTGGCCATCTTGAGTAAGGGTAGATGATTCATTACTTCCTGGAATTAATTTGCCCTTAGCCCAGGCATGCAGACAGGAGGGAGTCTTCAGGAAGGAAGTAACTCAGGAAATGTAAAAAAAAAAAAAGTCTAAAACAAGTAAATATTATATAACTTCCTATCTATTTACTAATGCTAGCAATTAGGAATAAAAGTAGTCAATGTTGATTGAGAGCGTGAAGTTTCACTTTAAAGTGGTTGGTTGTAAAGGCTCAAGATTTTTCACCTTCATGCATTCTATGCATGAAGGTAAAAAAAACCTTCTGTACGCAGCAGCCCCCCTAATACTTACCTGATACTTGTTCTCGATCCAGTGATGTGCATAAGAGCAGCTGCTCTCCCGGGTCTCTTCCTCCTCATTGGCTAAGACAGCATTGGGAGCTGTTGGCTCCTGCTACTGTCAATCACAGCCAGTGAGCCATAATGGAGAGAGTGGGGGTGGGCCCTAGCCACGCTCCATGTTTGAATGGACACACGGAGCAGCGGCTCAGTAGTGAGCCTGCTTGGGAATCCCCATAGCAAGCTGTTAACTACTTCCTATCCGCGCTATAGCCAAAAGACTGCTACAACGCGGCCTTAGTTTGCTGGGAAGGCGTCTATGGGTGTCCTCCCGTGATTCTGCTGCCAACCCGCCCCCTGCACCGTGCTCTATGAGCGCCAAGTCCTTTAGACTCAGCTGATCACAGATCGAGGTAAAGGGCCAATGACGGTGCTGGTTATTAGAAGAAAACAAGCTGGTTATTAGAAGAAGAAAGCCTATAACCGACTTGTGTTAAAGGGACATCGGCACTGATAATAGATGATGATAAGGGCAGTGATTATCAGTTCAGTGCCACCTCATCAGTGCAGCCTATCAGTGCCCATCAGTGCTGCCTCATCAGAGAAAAATTACCTGTTTTGCTAAACAATTGTCATTCAGAGTCTGAAAGCTGAAAATTGGGCAGGAAGGGGGAAAAGTGCCCAGTAAGCAAGTGGTTAAGGAGGGCACTCAGCAGGAGGGAGGGGCCAGCATTGCCAGCGGGGGGGGACTTTTTTCCCTTTATCTTTCACCTGGTGATCTGGCCAGTAACACACTTCTTATTTTAGGTAGTGCCCATTCTGGATGTAGGAGCAAAAGTGCGCAGCAGCACTGCCAAACCATGGGAAGGGTAGTGTAATGCTGGCCATACACTATACGAAAAATCGTTCTAACCCATTTTCAAAAAAATAACATTCGGCCGTAGAGCAAACGATAGCGCCATCGTGTTATGACCGATAAATCGTTCAATGGACATAAATGAATCGGTTCTTTTTTGGTCGTTTTTTAACATATACCTAGTGCAAACAGTTTGGACGGGAAACGCATTAACCATTCAATTTATCGTTCGTTCAGCAGAAAATTTCAAACTTGTCCTTAGTTTTTTTTTTTTTTTTGTTAAATCTGCCTTTAATATCACTTTAAGGGTGGGCACCAAGGGGCCTGTATTACCATCAGTGGCATTTATTCCTGGTAGTTTGACACATTTAATGTAGCTTTATGGAAGAGATAAATGTACACTCTTCCATTATTCATTTATTCTATGTAGTTGGGTTGCTTGTTGGGCGAAGCTGAGTGTTGTGGCAGGGAACCTATCGGATATACATGTAATTGACAATATGATTTGGCTTTCTTGCAACCATGCAAAACAAAAATAAAATTGCAGTTTGCAGCGGAGTTCACATAATATGTGGTCTGCTGTGGTCCTTGCTGGTACAGAAAATGTTAAATCATCACTTGATAGGACTTCCTGCTAGTCTACATTTTGCCACCTCTGTATTATTTTGGATGGTAGGACTTTTTGTAAGTGGCGAGATATATTTGGAACCATGTTTTGTCGCTTGATTTCTCATATCACACAGTGTACACTTTTAGAAAGTCTGTTTTTTTATTCTAACAGTTTGTACAGCACGTCGGTGGCTTTTTTTTTTTTTTTGTTAGGGAAGAATAGCGGTTGATCTTGGTTCCTTATTTCATTATTGTTACTTGTCTAGCATAGTGTTGTAGTATATTGAGGTTTACAGCAGACACTGATGAATGTAGGATCAAACTGAAATGTTCATATAAACCTAGATTAAAGTGTTACTAAACCCACAACTGTAAAATCTGTCTGTATATGCAGAACAGCATGCTTGCTATACTCACTGTGTAACTTAAAGGGTTGATCCTCTGTATTGTGTAAAAAGGCTGCTTGATCTTGTATGGCCAGATACTTCCTTCTTGCCCTGTCTACTATACTATACTACACTACATGCAGGCAGGGTGGAAAGGTTGCACATGCTCTGTTCGATCTTCCTGTTTTACATGGGCACAGATTGCAGTGCATTTCTAGAGGCAGTGATTGTTTATTTGTGAACTGAGCAAAGCACCAATCGGCTCTGGCCAGACTGTGGGTGAAGGGTCATGCAAAGGAAGTTGCATCATCAGAGAGTGAAATCTCCTCCTACATGAACACTGTGGAAGTCCTGGTTCGTTGCAGTTTATCACCTGACTGCAATATACAGATGGAAAAAATGGTATAGAGCAGCAGTATTTTGATATAAAAAGAATATTTAGAAGATCAATATGGATGATTAATCTGTGTTTGGGGAGTGTCAGTATAGCGGGTATGAGCACTTTTCAGTTGGCTAGCTTCAGCAGCGGGCACATAGGGCAACATTCCTATGGATTTTTACAGCATGCTTTCCATAGAATCATAATTTTATTTTTTTAAAAACGAAATGCTGTGCTACAGATAAAAAAAAAGAATAGTATAAAAGTCTTAATCCTAATAAACAATCATAAAATATAGTGGCAATAAATGTGATCCACCTGTGCATGCAAATATTGGTGTTCAAATGTGTTTGTGTCCAACAATCTCTCGTCCAAAAATTAATCTACATTCCAAGACAAGACTCTCTAGATCCTTGAAAGACTTGAAATGAATGGGCTCAAATTGCACTGCAAAGAATTGCATTGGCTTTGAACAGCAATGCGGTGTGGTTCCTGCTCAGCGCTGCTGTCCTAATACAACAATACAATAGCGCAGTGGGGAAGATCCCTGCATCCACTTCACTTGTGTGAAGGGAGTTTTTTGCTGTCGGTTGAACGAAAAAAGATTTCTGTGTACCAAGCTTAAAGTGATTGTAAAGTCTCATTTTCTTTCTATAAAAATAACAAACATGTTATACTTACCTGCTCTGTTGCAGTGGATTTGCACAGAGCAGCTTGCAGCTTGGATCCTCCTCTGCTTGGGTCCCTCTTCTGTGCTCCTGGCCCCTCCCTCCTGTTCAGTGCCCCCACAGCTAGCAGCTTGGTATGGGGGCACCCTAGCCGAGCCACAGCTCCTCACTCTCCTGATTGGCTAGCTAACTTTGATTGATTGACAGCAGCGGCAGCCAATAGCGCCACTGCTGTGTCTCAGCCAAACAGGAGGGAGAATCTCAGACAGCTGAGACACTCACTGGACAGAGAGCGATCTCAGGTAAGTATTAGGGGGGCTGCTGCACAGAAGGCTTTTTATCTTAATGCATAGAATGCACTAAGATAAAAACACCTTTCTTTACAATCCCTTTAAGGCTGCTTTATAGAACCATTGTGCAGGTGGGGGAACCCTTCTTGCTTTGCTATTATATTCTGACAGTGGGGACGACTCTGCTGTCGGAATGCATTGATCAGTTCTGCAGCTGCTGATCCAATGAAAAGTTTCCAACATTCCAGTTGGATATGCAGGAATGGCCATAGATCAAAATTTGGCTGGTCCCTGCTTAACCAGCTGAATTTCTATCCATCTGTAGCCAGCTTAAAACTGGCCATACAACACTGGATTTCATTGTTCAGCCTGGAGGAAGTGCAATTCGGTCGGGCCACCCACAATTCAAAATTTAGCAAGAATCAGCTGAAATTCAGGCTGTGTAGGGTCAGCTGATTGGATGGAGTCACTGTTTGGCTGATGATTTTTCACCTGGTTCCTTCTAGAAAAGTTGATTGAACTATTGACTTTTGTCAAGCTGGGTGGTGCCAAGAGAGGCACCCATGGCACTGCTGAATTTGCTGTAATTCAAGCCATGTTTGGCAGCCTTAAGCCTCATGCACACAGGACGCTTTTTTACTGTTTTACAGCAGCTGTTTTTAGCTGCAGACATTTTTTTCTACAGTCAATAAACCCTCCACCATGTTAACAGCCTGTGGGTTCATGCACACATAGGATATCAGCCGTTTTTAGCAGTGATGTTTTTGAGCTGTAAAAAAACCCCAAGACCTGAGGGGTTTTTTTGGACGTTTTTCAGCTGTAAAAACGTTCAAACGCCCAAGAACGCTCAAAAACCTCAATCTCCCAACATTTTTAGACCAATTGGGAAAAAAAGAAAAAAAAAACGCTGGCCCTTTAAAAACGCGCAAAAACAGCGGTAATATAATGCTGGTAAAAGCTGAAAACATCCCTGATAAGCTACTGACGTTTTTTGGACTTTTTTTTTAAAGCCCTGTGTGTATGAAGCCTTAAAGTTGGCCATACACTGACAGATTCCTTTTATCCATGCTATGCAGGTTGAATGCACTAATCTCCCGCTGTGACTGTTGTACAATGGCTGCATCTGATTGTATGCAACTACTTTTTGGCTGACAATTTTCTGCCTGGCTCCTTCGTGTTTTGAATTAAGAAATGTCAGTCAGGAGGCAGCCCGCTGAGTGAATTCATACAGTGTATGGGCAGCTTAAAGTAGAAGCTCATTTGGCTGTACTTCTCCCATGGATCACACTAATGCAGTTCGTTTTGTACTCTTGTGACTCCTTTTCACAGCCTGCTGACGTCACAGAGCTGATCCAGGCTTGGGAAAGATTGCGACCATACGATTGGGATCCGCCCACATGCCTGCAATGGCACCCGGCTCAGCCTCTCAGCGAGCCGCTGAGAGCCTGAACTGGCCACTCCCGCCCCCTCCACAGCCCAGAGCTCCAGTGAGCGTGGGGGGGGGGGGGGGCAGAGCAAAGAGCCAGTGTTTGATCACTCGGTTCTCAGTGTTGGAGTCGGTGGGGGACAGATGCCCCATCCAGCTAGGTAAGTATGATTTAAAAAGAAATATGTCTCTTAATGTCTGGTACACAAGCAGTTTTTTTTTTTTTTTTTATTCAACCCAGCAGGCTGAACAAAAAAAACAAAAACTCAGGAGCTGGTTTTACGAACTGTGATGTTAGTACAGCGATCCTCCTACTGAACTATTATGTTCTAAGCCCCCCCCCCCCTCCGCCTAAACACACAGGTCAGCGCTCGCAGGCATTGCCTTCTAGAGCTGATCAGATGCCGATCGGCTGCTGTCTTTCCAGCATGCCCATTCAACAGAAGCTGGACAGGCTGTATGAGGCTTAAAGGCTGATGCACACGGGCCAAATATCAACAGAAACGGTCCCACAATTGGCCTGTGCAGTCTGTACACACAGTCCGATTGTGGGACAGTTTCTGTTGATATTTGGCCCCTGTGTATCAGCCTTTAAGCCCCATACACACGGGCATAATGTCAGGAGACATTTGCTGGTTAAAAAAAAAAGCTGACATTCTGCCTGTGTGCATGTCTGACGTGCATGCTGGAAAACCAGCAACCAACGAACTTCCAATCTGCGGTCTCAGCCAATGGGTGGCACAGTGGTGTAGTGGATAGCACTTTCGCCTAGCAGCAAAAGGGCCGCTGGTTCGAATACCAACCACGACACTACCTGCCTGGAGTTTGCATGTTCTCCCTGTGCCTGCGTGGGTTTCCTCTGGGTACTCCGGTTTCCTCCCACACTCCAAAGACATGCTGGTAGGTTAATTAGATCCTGTCTAAATTGGCCCTAGTATATGTATGAATGTGAGTTAGGGACTTTAGATTGTAAGCTCCTTGAGGGCAGGGACTGTACAATATATATGTAAAGCGCTGCGTAAACTGACAGCGCTATATAAGTACCTGAAATAAATAAATAAATGGCAGAGAGCGCTGATCAGAGTGTTCTGGTGGGGGGTTGTCCTCAGCAGGGGAGATCACTGGACTAACCTCGTATGGTTAGTACATAGGCTCCGACCAGAGCTGACTGTTTTTTTTTTTTTTTTTTTTTTTTTTTTTTTAATAAATACCTGCGTACCTGGCTTTAGCCTCAGTCAGCATTTAGCCATTCACTCCCTATGGCACTGTGAAAAACAGCCTTTCTGTTTAGGTGGATGGAAAGGGAATGAATTGGGTGACGATCAACAATGGCAAGTTTTCTAATTCCCCCGCAATGAGTTTCTCCTAGTCAGCAGCCAGCTATAGCAAATGCTTTGGATGATAAACAGTCATTTATTGGACTGTCAGTGGTAATCTCCAGGAAAAGCACCTGGTGACCTGCAGCTTGGTATTACATGATCAATCTCACCCAATAAAACCCTCCCTGCGTGTAGAGGACACAAGTATGGTATCCAAGTACATTGTTTTTGTTAGGTTACCACACCTAGAATACAGGGTGTGATCGTTGTAGAGACCGTCTTCCACAGCTACACACTGAACAAGTTGTGGTTAGCTCATTAATGAGTAATGTTCCAAGATATTTATATTGTCTTGTTGTACACGGCTAGGATCTCATGTGGATATTTATCGAGTAACCATTAGACCTTGGAAAGCACTTGAGCTTCTATCTTCTGCCATGCAACTTAATGCTTACACAGGGGACTACAATAATTTATTATCATTAACATGCTGTTCATAATTAATTTGAGATTTGCTCCCGTTTCCAGTAAGAAAAATCATAATAGTTGGGCTTGTCCTGCCTTCCAAGCCTTTGTTGGTTGTGGATATACCTTACATATTAAACGACCAGTAGGGAGGTTTAGGAGACAAAAGGTAATTTTATAGAAAGCGTTGGAATTTGCATATAACTTCAGCTGCTGTCATCTGTTCGGATTGTTCTGATTTGAGGTTTTTGATTGGCGGTAATCTCGGGGCCCATTCACACAGTGGCGACTTGCGCTCCGACTTGAGTCGCCCCCAAGTCGCTTGACATGTCAAATCCCACCTCAAAAAAAGGTTCCTGTGCGATTCCAAGGTGACTTCTATCTGACTTGTGCCCATAGAAATCAATGGAAGTCGCCTCCAAGCCGGATCCCCATCTTAATGCAAGCGACTTTACAGTGAAAAGAATAGAATTTTATTTGAGGCAAGCCCCTCCCTCCCTTCTCTGATTGGCCACAGGCAAAGTCGCCTGGCATAAGTCGTATTGTAAGTCGTCTGAAGTCGTGCTGAAGTTGCGCTGCAATTTCCTAGCAAAGTCGCGCCAAAGTCGGATCGTCCCTGTGTGAATGGGCCCTTATATTTTTTTCAGTTTGAATTGTGCAGGTTTATGACACTTGAAGGTCGGCCAAGTATTAGTTATATTTTAATAAGTGTAAATAATGCAAGGGTTGTACTCAAGGTCTTTGTTCTAAGGTGTTTGAATCAGCGTGCCAACATTCATACAAAAGTCTCAGCCCTTTCACCAAAAACAAGCTGCTATAGACTAACATAGCACTGATCAATATGGCCTTCTATCTAAATAGTGCATAAAGACACACATTACCTTATTGCAGCTCCATCCTCCGTGCTGCTACTGACAAGATTTTCTGACCAGAAACATGCCATTACAAACCACCTGATTTATAATAGTATGTAGGACTTCATGTCCCATCAGCCCTTGCTCTATCGTGCATGCTGGTCCCTTCAGAAACTGCTGTCAGTCACTTCTAGGGAGGTGGAGCAGGGACAGTGTCAGGGCTGGGCTTAGCTATCGCTTCTCAGAGCAAGCTGCTCAGCTGAGTGTTAATTGCCAGTCTCTGCTTCTACTTTGTCTCACCTGATGACAATATTGTGCCTCATTAAGCCAGCTCCGTCGCTATATAAACTGCCTGGATCAGATCATAGGTGCCTTCGCCTTGGTCAACATATCTGCAGAAATCTCTGCTGTGTGTTCCTGTGAAAGACTTTTCCTGTTTGTCATTCCCTTCTGGTTCCTGGATTCAAGACCCTGCTCGGCTGACTCTCATCCTGGCTCCTGACCCTGCATACCATTTTTTTGACCTCGCTGATCTCTGGACACCTGTTTCACTGGTTTGCTCTGACTGTCCACTCTGGTTACCGAACCCTGACTATGTTTTGACCACATTTACTTTGTTTATAACATTTTACCTTTTTATTAAAATGTGTGATTTCGCTGCACTTCTGTCTTTGTCTGATTCATGGTTCCTGACAGGCAGTCATGCTGTTGCATCTGTTGGGCTGCCTTTGTATGTCGAAGCAAGCAGAATACTCAGGTCTGGATGTGGTCATAATATCAGGAGTGTGCACACTAGGACTCTGTGAAGGAAAGAAAATACTTTCAAACCAGCGAGCCGGGGATTTTTTTATAAAAGCTGAACTTTATCCTTTAACCACTTCCCGACCGCACTATAGCGTAATGACAGCTACAGCGCGGTCGTCCAGTTCTGGGAGGGCATCATATGATGTCCTCCCGTGATTGCGCCTGCTGCAGGATGCAGGTGGCGCGCTCTGTGATCGATGTGTCCTAAGGGCACAGATCAGGGTAAAGGGCCAATCACAGCAGACCTTTACCACGTGATCAGCTGTGTCCAATCATGATGTAGTTATGAGATTCCCAACGCACACGTTCCTGCTAATACAGATGGCTTACTTCTAGTGTGGGTGCTGAAGTGACCTACGGCTGGATCCGCATATCGTAAGATCAGGTAGTGTCACCAGCACACCAGGATCTTCAAATGAGTCCAATCTTTAATAAAAGATCACATCGTTACAGCAAACAGCGACGTTTCGGAGCTGCGCAGGACCCCTTCATCAGGCATGCGACAAATTGTGATACAACCAAAACACTATTTAAAGAACCATCCACCAATCAGTGACATGAAAGAATGACCCCAGCCCCACCCCTTCACATCAAATGACGTCATATCCCCGCCTTAAATATGTACAATATGTACAAAAACACAATAGTGGCACTGAAAAAGGTTACATTTTATTGTGGTGTCAAAACCGCAATCAACTAGCCAAAATCTTTTTTATGAGTCGCTAGGGTTAAACACCTCATGATGTAAACACAAGCTAGTTATCGCCATTACTTTCCTCACACTGACAGCATGAGGAGAGCTGATAACCGGCTTGTATCAAAGGGACATCTACACTGATTATCAGTGATGTGTCAGCAGTGCAGGTTATCAGTGCTGCCTATCAAGGTCCATCAGTAGCACCTCATCAGCGCCACCTGTTCAGTGCCCACCAGTGTTGCTTCATCAGTGCAGCCTCATCAGCACACATTAGTGAAGGAGAAAAAAATGGCATTTAATTACCACTGGGTTTGTTTTTTTGTTTTTTTTTTAATAAACAAAAAAAGACGGAAAAATCTTGAAGAAAAAAAAAAAAACAACCCTTTTTCATAGTGTGTTATAAAATTTAGCGAAAAGGTAAATTTTGTTTATTTAGAAAAAAATAAAAACCCCAGTGGTAATTGAATGAAACCAAAAAAAAAAAACAATTTGTGTGGAAAAAAATGATAAAAATGTTATATGGGTACAGTGTAGCATGACTGCGCAATTGTCATTCAAAATGTGACCGCGTTGAAAGCTGAAAATTGGCCTGGGAAGGAAGGGGGTTAAAGTGCCCAGTAGGCAAGTGGTTAAGATCACCTAAACAACTTCTTTCATCAGTGGAGTCCTCCTTTGGTCTTTTTACTTTGAGCCCACTGACACTCAAAAAGTGATGGAAGGTGCGATCACACACTGATGTACCTTGACCTTAGAGTTTAGCTTTGTATCTCTTTAAAAGGAAGTCCCGTGGACAGGAAGTGACGTCGGTGCTTTATCAGGCCAATGGGATGACGCATTTCAATGCACTCTGCATTTTCCTCAGATTTTACTCCACTCAGGAGCAAGGCCTGATACAGCACCGACGTCACTTCCTGGTTCTGGTACTTCCTGCTCCCAGTGCGTTCCACCACAGCACAGCCTCCATCTGCTCATTGGCATACGCACCCCCAGCAAGACCACAGCCCTGGAACAAGTGACACGGCCCTGGGCCCAGACTTCTTATGATGTGCTTGTTTTTATTCATACCTGTGAGTATGCATTTAGCTTGCATTTAATAAATTCTCTGATGGCATACTGCACTTAGGTCTGGCGCTCCTGTCCCCTCCCCCCCTTCTCCTATTGCTACAGAGTTGCTTCTGCTCTTCAGGCTGCTGCCCCTAGGTGCGGATCCATCCCACTGGAGTCACATCCTTTCACATGGACTTTTAGCTCTGATTTATGGATGTACATGGACTCTTGATATGGACTAACTTATCATTGTTGTTATCTCTTTTAGCATCTTTTATGTACTCCCTACCTTATTGACCGCTTACAGGCACTTAAGGGTTCCCCTGTGTTCTTCTGGCGCCATTCTCATCCCTTATTGCATTCACACTAGAGCTGCCCAATTAATCGTATTAAAATCGTGATCTCGATCCACCCCCCCCCCCTGCGATCTCCATAAGGGCTTTACCGCGATTTTCAGTGCAGTTAATGGGGTCCGACTTGTGGGGCGACTCAGCGCGACTTGACTGTAATAAAAGTCAATGCAAGTCGCCTGAAGTCTTTTCTAAGTCGGAGCGACCGGATTCTCTGGGGAGACTGCCAAGTCTGGGCAGAGAGCCAAGTTCTGAAGTCGTGCTGATAAAAGAAGCTAGAAAGATACAACATAATTCCTTCAAAGGAATGAACTCCGAAGATGTTTGGTTTAACCATTTAACCACTTCCCATCCGGGCCATTTCTGGCACTCCTCTCCTACATGTATAAATCATCATTTTTTTTGCTAGAAAATTACTCAGAACCCCCAAACATATATGGTTTTAGGGAATAAAATGGAGGTTGTTGCAACTTTTTATGTCATGCAGTATTTTTCGAAACGCGTTTTTTTTGGAAAAAAAACAGTTTCATGAATTAAAAAAAACCAAAACCGTAAAGTTAGCCCAATTTTTTTTCGTAATGTGAAAGATGATGTTATGCCGAGTAAATAGATACCCAACATGTCACATTTTAAAATTGCGCAAACTCGTGGAATGGCGCAGAACTTTGGTACTTAAAAATCTCCATAGGCGATGTTTAAAATGTTTTACAGGTTAGGTGTTTTGAGTTACAGAGGAGGTCTTGGGCTAGAATTATTGCACTCACTCTAACGCACGTGGCGATACCTCACATGTGTGGTTTGGACGCCGTTTACATATGTGGGCGCGACTTGCGTATGCGTTCGCTTCTGTGCGCGAGCTTGCGGGGACAGAGCGCTTTTACATTTTTTTATTTTTTTTATTTCTTATTTTACTTTTATGATTTTAATTTTGACACTTTCACTTTTTATTTTTTTTTTTAATCACTTTTATTCCTATTACAAGGAATGTAAACATCCCTTGTAATAGGAAAAGTGTGTGACAGGTCCTCTTTATGGACAGATGCACTGTCTATAAGACCCTACATCTCTCCTACAGGCTGGAAAGGCTGAGATCAGAAAAAAAAAACCAGACGATCTCAGCCTTTCCTTCCCCTTTAACGGCTATTGTTTACTTTGGAGACCCGGGAGTGACGTCACGACGTGCGCCCGGGCCTCTGAGAGCCATAGAGATGACCGAGGGCCATCTGTCCCTCGGAAATCTGTCACCTCGTTCCGGCGGCAGGCGATTCCTTCTCCCGGCCACCGATCGCTCAGGTGAGTCGGGAGAAGCACCGGAGGGCGGCGGGCGCGGGGGGGTGGGCGTCAATCGGCTGACCTGCCGCTATGATCCTTCTTACGGTGATGGGAATCGCCTGCTCTGTTAAACGATACCTCAATGATGCCTGCAGGTGCCGGCATCATTGAGAGATCACCAGTGAAATCCCAGGATGTCAATAGACGTCCTGCGGATGGGAAGTGGTTTAGACTAAATCTTTTCTGATTTGCTGCTTACAAATAAAGATCCAGTATTTTGTGCTAGAAAAGGACTTGGAACCCCCAAACATATTATATGCTCCACTGTCTAAAGGCTCCCTGTCTACCGGGAGCCAGTAGAGATACCGAGAGTCTCCGGGC
>BLSH010144960.1:1971283-1982203 GCA_018402905.1 Glandirana rugosa | reverse complement strand
TATATATATATATATATATATATATATATATATATATATATATATATATATATATATATATATAATATATATATTTTTTTAGCAGAGACCCTAGAGAATAAGATGAGGGATGTTGCAACATTTTAAGTCACATGGTATTTCCACTGCGGTCTTTCAAACGCAATTTTTTTTGGAAAAATGACCCTTTCAAAAAACTAAACAGTGCTTTTAGCCCAATTTTTTTGTATATGTAAGATGTTATGCCGCGAGAATCGTGAGAGAATTGTGATCTTTATTCTAAGCAAAAAAATCATTTTGGCCAGAATCGTGCAGCTCTAATTGACACGTTTTTGGCCCTTTTTGAAGCTTTTTGTCGCACGTTTGCCAATGCCGATGTCGCGCTAATATGCGCAACTGACACTTTTGCATTGATAGAATGGCAATACAAAGGTTGCAGAAACGCCGGAATGTGCCCGATTCGAGCGATGAAAGTACCTCCAGGATTAGTTTGAGCTTAGGGTGTTTGGCTTTAGGCTTTTTTGAATGGAGATGTGAACCATCTCCATAGATAATCACTGATTTTTTTTTTTTTCCCCTCCAGCGTTGTGGCTTCGGGCATATTTAAGCTACAAAACGCTGAGGTGTGAATGGGCCCTAAAAGACTAAACCCTTTCTGACATTTGTTGCTTACAAGTAAAAATGGAGTATTTTCTGCTCACTTTGGGAACCCCCAAACAGAGAATAAAATGGAGGTTGTTATAATATTTTATGTCGCACGGTATTTGCGCAGCGGTCTTTCAAACGCAATTTTTTGGGAAAAAATACACTTTAATGAATTAAAAAAAAAAAAACTAAACCATAAAGTTAGCCCATTTTGTTGTTTGTTTTTTTTTTTTTTTTGTATAATGTGAAAGATGATGTTACACAGAGATTTATGATCTAAGCAACAAAATCGTGATAGTATTTCATGGTGACCGGAAACCCCACAGAGCAATGAAAAGTCACCGTGGGGGACACACATGTAGGCAGGAAGTGGTTGCAAAGAGGCAGCAGAAGATCAGCAGCACTAGAATACTTCTTTCACCGTTTTTTGTATTTTATTTAAAGTGTCACTAAGGCTTCATTTAGATGTGCAGTTGGCTGGTAAAAATGTGCAGTAGAGACATGTTTTTGCCACCGACCAACGCCCAGCCCACCCTTAGGCTCCATTAGGCAGCAGATGAGGGTGTTTTACATGCCACAGTCACGATGCATTAGGCATAATAAGGAGTTTTCCCCTATAAAAGGTTTTTAGTGTCACCCTTTCTGGCCAGCCTATAACCCTGATGTAACAGTGTTATGTTGGAGTTATTGACTGGCTGCTCTGCTATGAGTAAGTTACAGTTAGGGGGGGCGCAAATTACTTGCCTGACCCCGGGCGCTGACAACCCCACACTACGCTAAAAAACTGGCTCCTAACTTTTTTTTAGCTGGCTCCTAGATTCAAAGCAAATTTGTTAGCCCTGTTTTACATAGTTTGGGCCGAGGTGGCCCTCACTAGCATGTGAGGCCGCTGGATGTGCTGTGTAAACTGTATGTAGCTGCGGCCACATACAGCGTACTGCACTGTGTTCCGGGTGTGAGCCAAGACTTTCCGGTCTCATACCCGGAACACAATAGTCTATCTGATCAGCACGCAGCCATTCATAGAAACTGATTTATTCTAGCAATGAATGCAATTCCTCTGATTGGCTGAGTTGTAGGTTATGACCTCATCAGCCCGCCTCTCTGACTGCCAGTCAGATGAAGCTTTTTATTCATTGCTTTAATACATCGCTCTCTTTGATTGGCTGAGCACTGCTCAGATAGACCCTATTGTGTTCCAGGTATGAGACAGGAAGTCTCCGCTCACACCCGGAACACAGTGCGGTGTGCTGTATGTGGCCTTAGCTTCATACAGTTTATAGTGCACATCCAGCGGCCTCACATGTTAGTGCATTTGGGCCAAACTATGTAAACTGTAACAAAAGCTGGAGTACCGCTTTAACTTGCTGGTCTATAATTTTCTTTCTCCCCTCTGACAACTCTGCTTTTTGCTTTCTCTGCCCCGTGTTCAGTGTGATGTATAGGATGACCCCATGCAGCAGAGTGTCTACTTCTCTCCATTTAAATAGACTGATTACAAGATTAAAGACGCGTGATACTAATTACATAAGACAGTTTAATATGTCACTAAGATCCAATTATGTCTAATCTCTTCTAGAGGTTCTACAAATCTTCCCAGGCCATTTTAGACTATTGAATATAATTTATCTCTTATCACACTTTCTTTGCTTCACTCTGACATACCAAAGACATCCAGGAATACACGAGACCATTGCTTTTCATTTCATAATTGTTTTAGTGACCTGTAAGGGTTTCAATAAATTTGGCCACCGTGTGTTATAGTATAACCAAAGGCAAAACTTTTATTTTTAGATTTGCGAGTGGAGATGGATTAGAACACCTGTCAGGATTTTCATTGTTGTCTATGCCAAGGTGGATTTGATTTAAATCATACTTTTTAAAGCGCAACTGTCATCTCTGTCCCACAGTGGCTCCTCCTCTGACCCATTGTTGACTCACTGACAGTCCCATTCACTTTTATGGGACGGCTGGTGATGCGGCAGTGACACAACAAGGTGAGGGACGTGGCGGCAGCAGGTGAGTGGATGCCCACTAACAGGAGCTGCCATGATGGATCTGAAATGAGTGCTCTTTAAATGTAAGGACTGCTTGCTGGTAGAATCTTTAATATTTGCAAACAAAATGAAGATTTCCTATTTAGAATAATAAGCTGTCAGTTAGTAAAACAGCGATATCGGAACCGATTCAATAATATAGTTTGTAGTGTACATAGATTTGCAAAACAATGGGATAAAGGAATATTCCTGAACTTTGTTTTATCATGGTTACTGTGAAATTGTGTGAATGCATCAATGCAATGCATGTTCTCTCCCCTTGCAGAGCTTGGATTCATTGAATGACTTTATCAAAAATGTAAATATTGCAGAATATACAGCCTCATGCTACATAACTAAGCTCCATTTCATGCTGAATAAACTAAATTATTAACGTATCTTAAATAGAAAACTATCGTTAGATATTTTTGTTCCAAAAGCATTTTTTTAAAATAAATTTGATTAAAAAAAAAAAAAAAAATCAGATTTAATGCGGATGTAAACCCGTTTCATGAAATTTGAGCTGGGCACATAAGGATTTAGCCCCTTCCTGACCAGAGCACTTTTTGCGATACGGCACTGCGTTGCGTTACCTGACAATAGTGCGGACGTGCAACGTTGTACCCAAACAAAATTGACGCCCTTTTTCCCCACAAATAGAGCTTTCTTTTTGTGGTATTTTATCACCTCTGCGGTTTTTATTTTTTGCACTCTAAACAAAAAAGAGCGTCAATTTTGAAAAAAAAACACAAAAAGCTATTTTTTACTTTTTGCTATAATATATTGTCCAAAAAAAAAAAAAGTAAAAAAACTAATTTCTTCCTCAGTTTAGGCCGATATGTATTCTTCTACTACTTATTTTTGGTAAAAAAAAAAAAAAAAAAAAAAAAGCGTATATTGATTGGTATGGCAAAAGTTATCACGTCTACAAACTATGGGAATAGATTTATGGCATTTTTATTATTATTATTATTATTTATTTTATTTTTTTTTACTAGTAATGGCGGCGATCTGCGATTTTTAGCGGGACTGCAATATTGCAGCGGACAGATCGGACACTTTTGACACTTTTTTGGGACCATTGACATTTATACAGCGATCAGAGCTAAAAATAGCCACTGATTTACTGTATAAATGTCACTGGCAGGGAAGGGGTTAACACTAGGGGGGCGATAAAGGGGTTAAGCGTGTTCCCTAGGAGGTATTTCTAACTGTATGGGGGCTGGGCTGACTGGAGGAGGAGAGAGATCATTGTTCCCTATCACTAGGAACAGACAATCTCACTCCACTCCCCTGTCAGAATGGGGATCTACTTTGTTTACACTCGCAGACCCCGTTCTGCCTCTCTCGGGCACAATCGTGGGTGGCCGGCAGACATTGAGTCCGCCCCACCCACTGATTGGCTTCCCCGCTAGCCAGTGAATGCACGTGCCCACTCCACACGTTCCCGCGATCAACATACCTGTGCACCGTTTTGCGGGAACAAGTCGACCTGCCGCCGTAAAATGACGGCGGCTGGTCAGCAAGTGGTTAATTTGCAAGGATTTGCTCTCTGTTTTGGCTTTGGGACAGGAAGTGACGGTAAATCTCCCCAGTGGGACACAGTGGCAAACAAAACAGTCAGAGGGCCATAATCCTCCCTTACTCTATCCATAATGAGAAAAAAAGATTTGGCAGGAGTTCTACTTTAAAGCCAAATTTTCCCTAAAACATAAAAACAGCACAAGGGACATTGCCCACAGGACACGACTGGGTATAATTGTGGCTGCAGCGTGTACACAAACCTGGCTCTAGTTTTTCCAGCTAAATGAGGAGCAGTTTAAAAGCCGGAAAAAACAAGGCTCAACTGCTGGGTTTTATCCACCATGTGCACTAAAAACAGGTATTTCATCTCCATTTTTAAAGCCTCATGAACACCTGCCAATGCTCTCTACCAATTCTGTCCATTGCAGCCGACAGTGTAGTTCACAAGGTTGTGTTTGTGGTGCTTTAAGTTGCATCGCACCACAATTTATCCAGCATCTGGCAGTGGGTTGGCTTTACTGACCTCCAGACTCCTCCATTCATGTCAATGTAAATGCACAGCTAATGGCATTCAAAGTGCGTTCGAAATGCATTTAGTAAGTGTTCCTAGCCGAGAGGGTAGTACAAGAATCCATAGAATAGAAAGCCAACACAGGAGGCATCTGGTAAGCGTTATTTAGCATGATGCAAACGCATGATATGCGCATTAATGGGCATTCATGGTATCCATGGTATTCAAAGTACGTCTGAACGAGCCCTTAGGTGCAATCAGGGTAGCAGTGCCAGGCCATCCCTACTGCTCTGCCACCTCTACCCTCTTGCTCTGCAGCTAGTAACGCTTTTCTCAGTTGAAAAATGTCTATTGTTGCCAGTAGCAGCCGTGGAGAGGAGGTATACTGTAAAATTCATGGATCTAATTCTTAGGCCTCATACACACGGGCGTTTTGCACGCCGGCGTTTGTAGGCGTTTTTTGCAGCTCTCCATGTTATTCAATGGCCTTCTAAAAACGCCGGCGTTAGTGAGCAGTAGAGGGCGTCGGCGTTAGTGAGCTGTTTTTAGAACGCGGGACCATCGCGTTCTGTAGCGTTTTTTTGACGCCAATTGGCAAAACGCTCACTAACGCTTGCTAACGCCCGCTAACGCCGTACCGGCGTTAACAAGCGTTTTTTGACGCCGGCGTTTTTAGGTTGAAAAATAGCAGAGGACTGATTTTTTTAAAAAAAACGCCTATTGACGCCGACGCTCACTAACGCTCGCTAATGCCGATGCAAAACGCAGCAAAAAACGCTGATTTTTTAAAAACCGTCGGACCTGGCGTTTTGCTTATTTATTATAAAACGCCCGTGTGTATGAGGCCTTAAAGATATCCTGGCAGTTTCTGCAGAATTGTATTTTGTTAAAACGAAAACAGCCGAATGTTCCACTAAATTGGCCTTCCTCAAATCGAATTGATTAAGTTTAATGAGTTTGGTTAAACTGCAGAAGCCTTAGTATTTCTAATTGAGATGGTTTTTTGCCGGAGTTATCCAGAGGAAATGTAATTCTCTTAATGATGCTAAGTAGCTGGGGTGACTTCTATGTGCAGCTAATGCCGAAGTAACAAGAAGTCCTAAGCCAAGAATAGAATAGCTGAGAGCTTCACAGCCACTTGCTAAACCAATGTGATCTCAGAGGGAAATGTAATAACATTCTGGGTTTGTTGGGGTCCCTGCCTGGTTACCTACAGTCGACCTCTAAGTATATAATAATAATAAAAAAAAAAACACTTATTGTCTTATATTCATTTACAAACCTCTAAAATGGAAATATGGTTTTGTTTCAGTGAGCACATATTGGGAGTTATTTCAGTATATTTGGCAATGCTGTTACATTATTCTGCCATATTTTTGTGATGATGATTAAGGTAGGTCAACCACTAGAATGAGATCCCAGAGACTTCGGGCCGGTTCACACTTGAAGCGGCGCGACTTGCAGGGCGAATCAAATCGCCCCCCTCAAAGCGACCTCAGTGCGGCTTGCAGTAGACTTCTATCATAGAAGTCAATGCAAGTCGCTCTGAGGTCGCCCCAAAAATAGTGCAGGAACTTTTTTTGTAAGCGGAGCGAAGCAACTTGCTCCTATTAGAACAGTTCCATTGCACTGCATTGAGGGTACTTGTCAGGCGACTCAAGTCGCCTCACAAGTCGCCTAGGTGTGAACCGGCCCTACTGGTATAGTCAAAACAAATATTTTTATTTTTTTTTATTTTGGATAGAGTAAGGTAGGGTTAGAACCCTTGTACAGTTTAATTTGCCACCTATGTTCCATTGGATAGATTTCTCTTCCCTTCCTGTCCCGTAGCTAAAATCTTAAAGTGAAAAAAAACAAACATGTTATACTTACCTGCTCTGTGTAGTTGGTTTTGCACAGAGCAGCCCGGATCCTCCTCTTCTCAGGTCCCTCTTTGCTGCTCCTGGCCCCTCCCTCCTATCAAGTGCCCTGTCAGCCAGCAGCCATCTATAGGGGCACCCAAGCCGAGTCAGAGCTTTGTGTATCCTTTCAGACACGGAGCCCCGACCCGGCCCGCCCCCTCTCTCCCCTGATTGGCTGACTGACTTTGACAGCCGCGGGAGGCAATGGCAGAGCTGCTGTCTCATCCAACCAGTGTCCCAGATGGCTTAGACATCCGTGGACATCACTGGAGAGAGATTGGGCTCAGGTGCATATTAGGGGAGCTGAGGGGGGCTGCTACACACAAGTTTTTTTTGTTTTATCTTCATGCATAGAATGCATTAAGATATAGAAAACCTTCTGCCTTTACAACTCCTTTAAGTAAGAGGAAATCCCTGCAAATTAAAGGAATCTATTGGGGCCCCCCAGGGGTCACACACCAAAACAAAAATTACAGATCGCTTTATTTACTTCCAATCATGTGTCTGCAGTTGTTTTACTTTGGCCTCTTACATGTTTCTTTTGTAAACTGTTGCCTAGTTTATAACTACGAGAATGTCACTAGGGATGCATCGATACCAGTTTTATTTTTTTTTCCCTCAATATTCGCCGATACCAATTACCGATCTCTATTTTTAGTCTCGTTACAGTTTTTTTTTAAACGAATGAAATATTCTTACTACTTCTTTATCATTTTGAAGAAATTTAACTTGTAGCGGTAGTAACTTGTCAGGGCTTCTGCGGTCAGAATTTCCCATCTCTCACTGTCGGTCTCTGTAGCGGAGCATTTGCACGAGTACCAGCCTGGGGGAAAAAAAATTAAGTCAGCAGCTACAAACACAGTAACTGCTGACCTTTAATACATGGACACTTACCTGTCCAGGGAGCCCGCGGTGTTGGCACTCCAGCCCATCTTCGGATTGGCTGCCGCCGCAATCTTCACTATGGGGAAACTGGAAGTGAAGCCTTTAGACTTCACAGACGGTTCCCTACTGCGCATTCACGAAGCGCGCTGTGCTTTGTAATTGACCCGGTGGTGGGGGAGGGGGGGCCAAATTCCAAGGGACGACGTTGTCTCCCAGAAGTGACCGGGACCTGTCAAAAACAGGTACCGGTTCCCCCCTCCCCCCTGAAAGGTGCCAAATGTGGCACCGACGGGGGGGGGGGGGGAGCAAATAAGCGGAGGTTCCACTTTTGGGTTGAACTCCACTTTTAAGTATTTGTGCAAATGCTTCGTCTCGGCAGAGAGACCGATATTGGTGCAATCCTAAATGCCACTACATTTGTTAGTTCTTGTCAATGCCTGAGCACTGTTTGTGTAAGCAAAGCTTGGATCTGTCATAATCGTCACAAAAGTGTATGTTGTGTATTGTGAGCTGATCAGAAGGTAGATTATGGAGGCTCTTGTAGTCATCTTGTTGTTTTATTGATTAAATCTTTAGAACTGTTGCTGTGTTTGCTTTAATCATCATTTACACAACTAATTATTTTTTTTTTTTGCAGGCCAGCCTTTCCATATGGGGATGGGGAAGTCTTGGCGTTGTGCTCTTCCTAATAACGTTTGGGCCTTTTGCTATATTTTATTTTGCCTTCTATATCCTTTGCTTTGTTGGTGGGTAAGTACCATGATCTCCAGAGGTGTATGTAAAACTCTGCATTTGTTTGAACTTTTGCTAAAACTTTTAGATATGGATGGAATAGGGAGGGTTAGGAACGCCAGCTTTTTACAGACTTGTGTAAAAGGGCCTTTGCTTTCAAATGCTGTCTTTTGCATTAGAACTTAGAGTCTGCAAGAGCCTATGTAAAATCATATGGCCTGTATACATGGAGCTGAGTTCACCCTGCTTTGCCTGCAATGCAAATGCATCTCGCACAAAGTAAAGCAGCGTAAAAGCCATCACAGAACTCACACTACACCACTGGAGTAAATGTTTGTCTTCAGCTCCTGTCCTGGGTACAGGAATCTTACTTGTGATGGTTGTCACCAGAAAAGATGTTAGAAGGGTTCACCTCACTTCTTATCCTGTGACATCATCTCCGCTTTCTGTGTTGGACTGAACTGTTTTAAACAGCAATAGAAACTTGACAGAGCTTTGACCGTTCTCAACAAAATCTGAAAGCAAAAAAAAATATGACCGAGTTTTGCATTTTAAAGAACTGTGGAAGGAGCCATTGCATGTTCTAAGATGCCCATATAGTAAGCTTACTGTAGTCGTTACTGATACAAAACACTATACATTTGTGTAACATAGCGATCCCCAAACTTCTGAAGCAAAGGGCCAGTTTACTGTCCTTCAGACTATCTGGGAGCTGGAATTTGGCCAGTGAGAGTAGAAAAGGCTTTGACGTACATGGGAGTATACAATTCTTCATTGATATTAGTGGGAAAAATAGTGCCAATTGTTGATATCAAGGAAGGAATAGTTCCCTATCATTGGTGTCAGTGGGAAGAATGGCACTCCATTGTTTGTGTCAGTCTAAGAAATAGTCCCTTGTATTAGGAGGTTGAATAGTGCCTATCCGTGTCAGTGGGAAGAATAATGCTCCATTGTTGGTGTCAGTCTAAGAAATAGTCCCTTGTATTAGGAGATTGAATAGTGCCTATTGTGTCAGTGGGAGCAATGGTGTTCCTTTGTTGGTGTCAGTCTAAGAAATAGTCCCTTGTATTAAGAGGTTGAATAGTGCCAATTGTGGGAGGAAGGATGCTCCATTGTTGGTGTCAGTCTAAGAAATAGTCCCTTGTATTAGGAGGTTGAATAGTGCCCATCATTGGTGTCAGTGGGGGGAATGATGCTCCATTGTTGGTGTCAGTCTAAGAAATAGTCCCTTGTATTAGGAGGTGGAATAGTGCCAGTCGATATCAAGGGAAGGAATAGTGCCCCATCTTTGGTGTCAGTGGAAGGAGTGGCACCGCATAGTTGGTGTCCAGGTCTGGATAAAGGCAAGCAAAGGGCGGCAGTTTGAAGACCACTGGTGTAAAAGTTTTCTTTTCATAGAAGTAGCTTCTCTTGTGCGTATTGTGCTTCCCCATGGCTTGTAAATTCTGATGAAAAACGAATTTCACAACAACTGATGACATTAAATCTTCTGATGCTAAAAGGCTGACTTTTTGTGGTGAACGTTCTCCTTTGTCCTTAATCATGTTTTTTACTGACTTGCTCAAAGCGAAATAGACAGCTAGACAGTGTAAAAGTCCCTGTCAATTCTGGCCAACAAAAATTGCCTCTTTGCTCCTAGATTTAACAGACTGATCATTGAAGCAAAAATGTATTTGTATACCGGTAGTTCAATGACAAACCACAGTCATGATTGATTGCTCTGTTCTTGCCTTTTGAATAATATCCCAATTACGGAATGAAATATTCTCAAAGTGTCATACATTATGTATGCATATAATCTCACCATTGTGCTGTTTGTATTGCATTTTTATTTATTTTAGTTGGTATACTGTATCTAGTCCAGAGTAGTTATTTAAATGTCGCTTTATTGGGGACTGTGTATTTGTAGTCATTTCTTTAATTATTGGGAACATGAGGACATATAGAACTATGATTGTAGGCTGGAGTATAGTTCCACCAGGGGTTATATATGGGCATCATCAAGTGCTTCCCCTGACATCGCCAAGGGAAGGGGGGTACATTATATTTAGTGAATGTAATGTACCAAAAAACTGTCAGAAACTGAAGAGCTAGTACAGCACATGCTTACAGATTGGGGGCATGCTAAAGGAGTTGCTGGAGACTGTGGGGTTGATTTACTAAAGCTTGAAAGTGCAAAATTTGGTGCAGCACCAGACAGAAACCAATCAGCTTCAAGGTGTTATTGTCAAAGCTTGATTGAACAAGCTGAGGTTAGAAGCAGATTGGCTGGCATGCTCAGCTGCACCGTTTTTTGCACTCTCTAGCTTTAGTTAATTAACCCCTGTAGACCTGTTTAAGGAAACTGTTGTCATAGCCTGGAGACACGTTACATGAGACTGCCTGAGAAAGTCAATGCTTTCACAATTGTGCTCCATTCAGCGCTGAGTCCGTCAGAGTACATTGCACAGAGGTCCGATACTGTTGTCAAAGGAATTTGTCCAGATGTCCCCAATTAATTGATTTCGATCTCTCACGTTTTTTGCCACGTCGACTCGTACGGTCGGTTAGACGAAGATTGGAGTCGAACAAGTTAGTTCGAAACTGTTATTGTGGAACTTCGACTAACCAAAGACAGACCACGACGTGGTTTAAAACGTGAAAGTTCGAAATCATTTAGTTGGGGTGTCAGAGGTCGTTGAGGAAATCG
>BLSH010144960.1:1930723-1951631 GCA_018402905.1 Glandirana rugosa | reverse complement strand
TTTTTTTTTTTTTTTTTTTTTTTTTTTTGCATTAATCTCAATAAAAATGTAAAGTTGAAAAAAAAAATTGGTAAATGAATATTTGACTTCATTCTGTAAATACAATATTTACTACCTTGGCAAATGTGTACTAAATAGATCCATTCTTGCTAAGGTCTCATTCAGGTGCTGAGGCCCATACACAGTGAATTGGCTGTTTATGTGCTTGGAGCCTCCAAGTGCTCCATGTAAATCTATGGGACTTGGCAGATGTATGGATACAGCTGCTTGTACTAGCATGACAGGCGTGCAGGTGAGTGGCCCCAAATGAAATGTGCGTATGGAGTACTAACCTGCACACCTGTCATATTGGGATAAAAAAAAATTTGCTGTGTCCCTATAGAATTTTTATATAGGCTGTCTGCACACAGCACCTGGCAGCTCCATGTGCATAAATAGCCCATTTCTAGTGTACAGCTTGTGTGAATGAGGCCTAATTATTTTAGGTATTCTTACAATAAAAAAACATTTAACATCTTTCTGGAGCATGAGCCAGGAATAGCTACATTAAGCTGCAGCAGTGAGATGAGACATTCTATTCCAGCCCTCAGTCACTTAGCAGATAATGAATGGATGGCCAGTCCGCGTGACCTCGGCGCGGACGCTGTGTGCAGGGCAATATGTTGGGTGTGTTTATTATACCATGGTCATGCACCAGGTCACCTCAGTAGGCTGCACAATCACATAAAGCTTGAGTTGTACTATGGAGGACTGCCAGGGTCCTGGGCTTGTGCCAGCTTAATGAAATCAATTACTCTGATAAGGCCGAGGAAAGTGCTGTGTGCGGTTTTGTTTGAACAACATTTTCCATAGAACTGTACGGGAAATGAAGGGAAACGGAGGAACTCGCTCTGCAGCCACCAGGCTGGTTAGAATGTAGTGCAGAGGAAGTTTTTTTTCCCCTTAACATACAGTTTAGTTTCTGTTCTGTACATTTTTCCAGTTCATGTTACAAAACCACTTCAGAAAGTTGGCCTCCGTCCTCTTTTAAACCAGAGCCTCTGGAAGGTATCAGGCAGATAGTAGTGTTTATTCTGAGCATTTATCAGCTTTTTGTTGTGTTTTTTGTCACATTATAGGCTTTTTTAATGCAGGGCTGACAAATTTGCTTTGAATCTAGGAGCCAGCTAAAAAAAGTTAGGAGCCAGTGTTTTTTATCGTAGTGTGGGGTTGTCAGCGCCCGGGGTAAGGCAAGTAATTTGCACCCCCCTAACTTACAGCAGAGCAGCCAATCAATAACTCCAACGTAACACCATTACATCAGGGTTATAGGCTGGCCAGAAAGAGTGACACTAAAAGCCTGTTATAGGGGGAAACTCCTTATTATGCCTAATGCATTGTGACTGCGGCATGTAAAACGCCCTCATCTGCTGCCTAATGGAGCTTAAGGGTGGTAAAAACATGTCTCTACTGCACATTTTTACCACCCAACTGCACATCTAAATGAAGCCTTAGTGACACTAAATAAAATACAAAAAAAAAGTGAAAGAAGTATTCCAGTGCTGCTAGTCTTCTGCTGCCTCTTTGCAGCCACTTCCTGCCTACATGTGTGTCCCCCACGGTGACTATTCATTGTTCTGGTGGGTTTCCGGTCACCATGAAATACTGGAGCCCAGCTGCACATAAAGAGTGGTAATTGTTGATGTTACACAGGGCTTTATCAGAGGACATACTCTTCTAAAGCATATCCAGCTGCCTCATCTCCCTTCCTCCACCTCACAGCACACAGTAGAGCTGCACGATTCTGGCTAAAACGGGAATCACGATTTTGTAGTTTAGCATAAAGATCACAATTGTCATGGCATAATATCATCTTTCACATTATACAAAAAAAAATGGGCTAACTTTGCGGTTTTCGTTTTTTTTAGTTCATTAAGGGCTGGTTCACACTGCTGTGATCCTCGAGATCGGATATGATTCGCATCACACTGCAGTGTGAATCACATGCGATCTCTGTGCGATTTCTTCTTCCCTCTCCGGCTCTTCTCCCTCCTCTGCTGATGTCTTCTCCCTCTGCCGGTTCTCCTCCTCTCTCCGTTGATGTCTTCTCCCTTCTCTGCTTCTTCTTCTCTCTGCTGTCTTCTCCCTCTGCCGGATCTCCTCTCTTGGGTCTCCTCTCTCAGCTGTCTTCTCCCTCTGTTCTTCCTCCAATCTTCTCTTGATGCTTTCTCCCGCTCTAATGCTAGGGCCGCTGTGTGCCATTACTTCTATAGGCATGAGGCAGTGCCTCCCGCTGACTTCATCCGGAGGCCCTGCCCCTTCTGACGTCACCGCCCCATCATGCCCCAGCGTTGATGTCACAAGGGGGCTCCGGATGACATCAGCAGGTGGCCCCGCCTCATGTCTATATAAGTAATGGCACACGGTGAACCTAACATTAGAGCGGGAGAGAGTGTTGAGAGAAGATGGGAGGAAGAACAGAGGGAGAGGACAGCTGAGAGAGAAGACTTGGCAGAGGGAGAAGACAGCGGAGAGAGGAGAAGAACCGGAGAGGGGAGAAGACCTCAGCGGAGAGGAGGAGAACCGGCACAGGGGAAAGAAATCAGCAGAGGGGGGAGAAGAGCCAGGGAGGGGAGAAGAAATCAAAAGAGACGCTGGAGCTGCTTTAACCACTTCAGCCCCGGAAGGTTTTGCAGCTTTAGGACCAGAGCACTTTTTGCGATTCGGCACTGCGTCGCTTTAACGGACAATTGCGCGGTCGTGCGACGTTGTACCCAAACAAAATTTGCGTCCTTTTTTTCCCACAAATAGAGCTTTCTTTTGGTGGTATTTGATCGCCTCTGCGTCATTTCTGATCGCCGCTATAAACAAAAGAAGAGCGACCATTTTGCAAAAAAACCCAAATTTCTTACTTTTTGCTAAAATTCAAATCCCAAAAAAAATCTAAAAAAACATTTTTTTTCACAGTTTTTGGCCGATTTTATATTCTTCCTCATATTTGCGATAAAAGAAATCGCAATCGGCGTTTATTGATTGGTTTGCGCAAACGTGGCCGCGTTTACGGATGATGAGAATTAATTTCTGGGGTTTTTATTTTTTTTTTATTTTTTTACTAGTAATGGCGGCGATCTGCGATTTTTTTGGCCGCCCCCTGGTGGCCAAAATGCGAATCGCCGTTTATTTACGGCGATTCGCGCCCAGCTCCCCGACTGCCGCCGTGAAAAGACGGCGCGCGGTCGGGAAGCAGTTAATAGATCCCTTTGTCAAAAACCTGTGTACTGTTTTTACTTTTGACACTTTTTATTTTTTATTTTAGGTGAATGGGTAGGGGTACAATGTGCCCCATACTCATTCACATAGGGTGGGGGGTAGGGATCTGTGGGCCCCCTTGTGAAAGGTGACTTCCATATTCAGATAAGCCCCCCCCGGCCGCAGACCCCGATATCCCTGCCCTTGTCCTCCTAAACATAGGGACAAGGTGCTTTGGCGTGTGGTTCCCCTTTAAGATCCTCAGACCATACGTCGCATGCCAAAGTCGGATTAGTTAAGACAATGATCCGACTTCAATGTTATTCAATGGGCTGAAGGAGGATCAAAGTTGGACCAAAGTAGTGCTGGAACCTTTTTCAAAGTCCGACCGATTTGTATTGGAGCGGTTAAGACGGCTCCCATAGGGAAAACATTGACTTGTACACGTCATGCGACATGCTCTCAATTGCGGAGTGTTTGTCATACCAGTGTGAACCCAGCCCGAGAGGCTTTGCAGATATCCACATGTTTACATTGAGCCAATTTGGCATGTGATTTGACATGTCAAATCGCATGCCAAATTGGTGGCTATTGCCGGCAATGGCACCATGCGAATCAGTGCGACGCCGACTTTGCGGTGCCGCACCGATTCCCAAAAGTAGTTCCTGTACTAACTTTGGCAACTTCGGGGGCAATTTTAATAGACATCTGTGCATGAACCCGCACAGATGTCTGTCAAATCGTCCCTGAAGTCGGACTGCATTGCTGGTTTGAAATCGTGTGAGTTCAGGTGAACCTGGGCTTAATCAAACTCGGAACAATTATCTGCAATTAAAGATAAATGGATGGATGGTTCTGGAAGCAAATACTGTAGTCTGTGTATAGGGCTGCTCATCTGCCCCTAGCCACATGTAATCATTATTGGAGCCAGTGTTGCCAACCTCCCACAGCATTTTTTACTGGCAGAACATGGAAAATTTACTGACTGAGCACATTTTTTTTACTGGCAACGTGAAAAATAACAGAACTCCTATTAAAAACTAAGACCATTGATATTTAAATACAGTATGGAAACCCCTACAATACCCATATCAAAGAGAAAAACACAAGAGAGGGGCGCACCGACCTGGTGCAATACCATTAAAACGTTTATTAAAAGTAATAGGATAAAATATATACTCACAAACGGAGCAATTTAAAAGACATCAAGTGGTAATTGTGCCTCCAAGGGACTAAATGATCACCACCTCAGCAGAGGGACCGGACGATGTCCGCGTGGCCAGGCTGACGCGTTTCCAGGGCGAACCCTCTTCATCAGAGCCTACACACAAATGCCTGTTGGTGTGTCGGGTCATGAGTGAACTCAATCGGAAGCCAGTACCGCCCACACCTCCAAACACCCATACATATAGAAAAATCTATATATATATATATATATATGTGTGTATATATATATATGTATGTGTGTGTGTGTACGTACATACATACATACATACATACATACATACATTCATTATCACTCACATGCCCATAATCATAGAGATCAATGCCTCCTAAATGCATATCCAAGAATGCCCACATTTATATCCCCTAGGTCCACATATGACCTCCATACTTTCACACATTTCAGAGGGAGTAATATGATGCAATCTAGTGCCACCAACCCCTAATCTGAACCCCCTTATAGATTCCCACTGCAGGCAGGCATACAGTGAGGTGGGTGTTTACTAGTGGTGTCCTCTAAGGGGTCGTACATGTTAGGGATGTGCTCCATACAGTTCGTAGGAAACCACACATTTACCTGAAGAGTGACTTCTGTGCCTCCCTCCTCCATATCTATATATTGGCCGATGAGAAGCAATTGGGTCGCTTCCTATAGCTAAAATCCGCGTCTCCTCTACCGTGGGGAACGCATAGGATCCATGACCCGGAAGTGCGGGTTGTATTTTATCCTATTACTTTTAATAAACGTTTTAATGGTATTGCACTAGGTCGGTGCGCCCCTCTTGTGTTTTTTCTCTTTAGTACCTTTGGATGCCCATGATCCTGAGGAGGGCAGCAAGACCATTAAGTGCTTAGTGATCTGTACGTCCATAGAGACTTCCTATTACACTCTATGTTCCCTGCTACATTGCATCCTCCTGGTTAATGAATCCGAGTGCAGGAGATTTGTTTTTCTTTTTCTAATACCCATATCAAGTAATTTGCCTGGTTTACAGATTATTGGACCCTAATATTTATAGACAGTTGTAAAAATCACTGATTTTTACAAACTGTCAGTAAATTTACTGGCGGTTGGCAACCCTGATTGGCGCAAGTAAAAGGTAAGCAGCAATTTTTTTATTTTTTTATTTTTTTTGTGAAAAGTTACATGTAACAAATATAAAGTTGATTGCATTTTGGCTACAAAAGTGAAAATACTCTTTAAAGCAGAACTAAAGCCAATTTTTTTTTTATTTTCTATAGAATAAGGCCTGCCATAGACAGAATGATTTTCTTTCCTGCTGCCACAGGTTGATGGGAGTATCCCTCCCGCAGAGCCATTATGTTCCTCCGCTGGGAGAACAGTGATTATTGCTAGCGTGTATAACATCCGCTAGTAATAATCGCATGTAAAATCCAACAGGCTGGTTGTACCCAAGTTGATCGATTTGATCAACTTGGGTACATTCAGCCTGCCCATACATGGTTCGAATCTTACAAAATGAGTGCACTGCATCATCATTTAACTGATCTCCTGTGCATAGGCCCTTAAAGTCTATGCCTGTGCATAGTAAATAAAATAAACTTACACGGTACATCTCTGCAATACATGAAAATTTTCCCTTATTTTCTCTTTAGAAAAAGCTGTAAGCGCCGGTTCACACTTGAACAGGGGGAAATGGCACTGGTTTGCACCTAAAGTAGTGTATGCACTGTTTTAAAAAAAATGCACTGCAAACCAATTACCTGGTACTGCTAGACCATGCGATTCGGTGCAGGCAGTTGCATTTGCAATCTACGTTTGGGTAGTCGTTCAGAATCTTGACACCTGCAGCAAATCGCACAACCAGTATGCTTGGAACGCAGTGCGGGAAACGCTCACAGAATGCACATTTTCCCCACCGTGTTCCAGTGTGAACGGGCACTAAACAGAAAAATACCAGCCAGAAATCTGGTAAGCTCCTAATTCTCTTCACTCTTGCTGGGCTAAAATCTTAAGCGATCTGTCCTCCCAGGTCTCTTCTGTGAACTAAAGAACATGTGCCCATAGAGATCAGTTAAGGGGGGTGGTTCTGTAGTTCAAATCATTAGAAAGCTGCCTGGAGTGACACCCTTCCACCTCTATACAGTACAGTACAGTGAGTGAGCATTGTTACCTGGGAAAGAAATGAAAAGCCAAAAAAGTTAAAACCAATTCAAACCCTAGACAAAGGGTAAGCTGCAATATATTACATTTTTGGGCTTAGATTTTTTTTTTTTTTTAATTCCCAGTCCTTAACCTCTTGCTGACCATATAATGCATAAACAGATGCAGGTGGGACTTTAAGTGGTAGTGAACTGCAGTTTAAAAAAAAAACTTTCCCTGCAAGGCAATGCCTTAATGTGCTAGTATGCATCACATACTAGCACATTATAAGAGCCTTACCCTAAAGCGGAGTTCCACCCAGAATTTTTTTTTTTTTTTTACATCATTCAAGTCCTTTGCCTATATAGACTTACCTTTTGAAGGAATTTTTTTTTTTTTATACTCACCCTAAGTCGCTTGTTGCTAGGTGGTCCCTGTACTCTGCCCCTTTTTGGTCCTAGGCTCTTTTTCCTCACTTCCTGCTTCCCCTGACCTCCTGGGAGATGTGACTCATCATTTCCCAGGAGTCAGTGGGCTTCCCTGTACTGTAAAATCGTGTTATTTCCAGACAGGAAATGACACGATTTAAGGCAGACCAAGATCGAGGAGTGCATGATGGTTACCCATCATGCACTTCTTTCAGGAAGAGATGCCAGGAGACTACGGATGGGCTTCAGGCGCCCTCACCTAAAATGGAAAAGTCCAGCAGTGAGAAAAACAAAATTGTGAGTAAAAAATACATGTAATTACTAGGCGGTTTGAAAGTAAGGAAACAAAAGGTTATTTAGTATTAAAAGAGTGGATGCCAAAAAAAAAAAATTCTGGGTAGAACTCCGCTTTAAAGCGATAGTAAAGCTTTGTTTTTTTTAAATAACAAACATGTTCTAATTAACTGTTCTGCGCAATGGTTTTGCACAGAGCAGCCTGGATCCTCCTCTTCTCAGGTCCCACGCCGGTGCTTCTGGCTCCTCCATCCTGCCAGCTGTCCCCACAGCAAGCTGCCTGCTCTGGGGGCACCCAAGCAGGCGCACTCCCGGCCTGCGGCTCTGTGTGTCCATTCACACAGGGAGCCGTGGCTCGACCCTGCCCCTCCATCTCTTGATTGGCTCACTGGCTGTGATTGACAGTGGCTCCTGCTGCTGCCAAAAGGATCAGGAGTGCGAGTCCCCAGGAAGGGGCAAGGCTTTTGTGGAAATCACTGGATCGAGAGAGCGCTTGAGTAAGTCTTAGGGGGGCTGCTGCACATAGGTTTTTTTACATTCATGCATAGAAGCCTTGTGTCTTTACAAACATTTTAAAACAAAGCCCTCCAGTGTTAGCTGTCACCACTGACAGGGCTTCCATCTTCACCCGCTCTTCCTTCTAGGTTTGCAGCCTCCGGCTACATGAGTGGCCGGGGGCACAATGACGTCACTCCCGTGCATGCCGCTGTTTATGGCACAGGCTCTGAAGGTCCAAGACAGTACGCAGGACCTTCAGAGCGCATGCATCGGTGATGTCACTGGCTGCATGCAGTGTCAATATCTCCTAAATGGTGAAAGTTTTGGAGATATTCACAATACCTACAGGTAAGCCTTATTATCGGCTCACTAGTAGGTACAAGTGCTAAAACTACAGCCCATCACTGTGTCATGTGTCCATGGAACTCCAATGTTCTGTTCATCAACATCTCCCATCAGTGTTTGTAATCAGACAAGCTTTTAATCAGGTAGGTGTAGGTATAGAGTGACAATCGAGAAATATTATTTTCAAGAGCACTTTGTTTTGCATTTTTATTACCTTTTAACAACATATGCACCAATGTGTGTCCTTCCCTTGGCTTACCAGGCATTCTAGGATTTGTAGTCCCACCACAGCTACCAGTTGGGGTGTTTTTAGTATTTGAGATATAAATCTGCCATATATGTATTTCTCTCACGAATTCCCAATTCCTGACCAGGCGGTTTGTGCTTGCACAGGAATCTGCTACTTTTCCACATTTCATTTACTTTATCATTCTTGCTTGATTTTGCTCATCTGTACAGTTTTTCATTTGTCTGATTCTCATGGCTTGTGTTTCCTTTTTGTCAGTGCTTGGAGGAAATGAAACGGGAAGCTAGGCCCATCAGAATCGACAGAAGAGTCACAGGTGCCAATATGATTGATGAGCCCCTGCAGCAAGTAAGTGTCTCTGCAGCTTGTTTATGTAATGGCTTCCCACGGTGAATGCATTCTATCTTCATTTCACCCTATTATCACTGAGTGGAAGCATAAAGGTAATAAGAAAAAGTTTTGGACGAGATGACTTTAAGTTGCTCATACACAGTTAGATTTTTTGCTCAACACCAAAAAATCTAACAGATCCCTAAATCCACACTATACAGCACAAATGGACAAGTCTCCCGATGCAGCTGTTGTATGCTGAGAACCAGCATCTGATTGGATGCAGCTACTGTTTGGCGCACAATTTTCCTTCTGGCTCCTTTTTATTTTTTTAATTTTTTTTTTTTTTAGTTCCATAAAGTTTATTGGATAGAGTGTCAGTCAAATACAATTATTCAAATAACAATTCAGTGGCAATACAGAGTCTGGTAAAAATGGAATTCACGGAACTTATCGAGTAATTAGTCCTGTACAACAATCTCCAGATGTGAGCTCGGAATTAAAAAATTTTAAGCAGCAGTATGAGTTAGCGACATCTGTTACAACTACACAATATCCTAAAAGTTTAAAAATCCAGTACACTATATAAGGCTTCATGCACACAGGACTTTAAAAAAATGTCCAAAAAACGTCAGTAGCTTATCAGGAATGTTTTCAGCTTTTAGCAGCGTTCTATTACCGCCGTTTTTTGGAGTTTTTTAGCTTTATTTTTTTTTTTTTTCAATTGATCTAAAAACGTCCAAAAATGTTGGCGATCAATGTCTTTGAGCGTTTTGGGGCATTTTTGAGCGTTTGAACGTTTTTACAGCTCTTGGGTCTTGGGTTTTTTTTTTACAGCTCAAAAACGTCACTGCTAAAAACAGTCGATGACAGCCTATGTGTGCATGAACACATAGGATAACATGATGGAGGGTTTATTGGCTGTAGAAAAAAATGTCTGCAGCTGAAAACAGCTACTGAAAAACAGTCAAAAAACGTCCTGTGTGCATGAGGCCTTATGGAAACCAAAAACCAGAGAATAGGCGTATGTAAATGGATAGTATTTCTAGTCAATCGGTAGAAGATAGGTTGCTTGCTCAAATTAAATAAAACAGAGGTTAAGGCTTGAGTTCTTATTCATTTTAAAGGGGTCGCCGATGTGCTTATATGACAGAGTGGGGAAGAGAAGTTAAAATTAAAAAGAAAATGGGGGAGGGGGAACAGGGGGAGAGTAGGAAAAGGTGGCTTTTGGGAGTTAGAGTGGGTTGCCTGCATGCCTGAATTCTCCTAACAATGGTTGTTTCCTCGTTGATTTACTTCTAGGGTGTTTTCTTAATAAATCAGAATAGTGGGCAATTTATCGGAAGAAACCGTGTGTGGATCCTGTAGTATGTAGAGTAAATCAGGGGTTCATTTCAGTACGGTAGTCATCAGTAGATTGGTAATCCAGCATAGCCAGGTTTTGAGATATTTGTTTAGGCTATCCGAGGAGATGGCTATCAGTTCCTCCATTTCCATTGTTTTATTGAGCCTAATGAGCAGTCTTTCAGGGAGGGTGTTTGTGTTTACCTCCAAAGCATTGGGATGCAGCATTTATCCTGTGCATGACTATACATTTTCTTTAGGCGTGTTTCATTGTTGTCGAGTACTGTAAAAGGTATTGATGGGGTGAGAAGTCAGTGGGGTACGTTGATACCTTGCGCATGACTTTATGAACTTGTTGCCAAAATGGTACAATTGATAGACAATCCCACCATATATGTATCCTCTTACCTTCAGGGTTGCCACATCTCCAAAAGATATCTGGAACGATGTCCTATGGAGAAAGGAAGGTGTTCTGTACCAATATGTTAATACATTAAAGTTGTGTTCTTGCGTGGTTACGTTGTGTGACCCTTACAGTGTGAGAGAATTTGATTGGTCAGATTCCCAGAGTTTTGTGATGGGAAACAAATGGTTAGGTTCTGAGGTTGTAAGGATCAAGTATATATTTTAGATGAGATGTCTCTGGGGTGATGTAGAAGTGCATAGTTTCTCCTATACAGTCAAAGTTCATCCATAAAGATCCCAGAATTTAGGGCTATTAAGGAAATGTCTAGCTTGAAGGTATGATCCACGTGGGCATGGATGTATTAGGGTCTGAAGATAGAAGGTCTTTTTGAGTACAAAATGTGCCTTGCTTGATAAACTGATATGCTCGTGGGTGGGGGTCTGATCCAATAGAAGCAAAACCACTTTTGGAACCAGGAGGGAACATCGGGTTGTTTTTGATAGGGGTCATGGGACCAGGAATGGAAGCTTTGGAGGTCATTTTAATAGTTTCTCTGAGGCACTGTAGGGTAGGGTGAATGATGGGGTGTTTTTTTAAAGCGTTTTAGACAGTTCTGTTGGAGGGAGCCAAGTTATATCCTGTAGAGATCCTCCTAACCAGGATTGTTCAAGCTTGACCCAGTCTTTAGAATTTTTGTGTGCATGCCAATCTACCACCCTGGTTAAGAGGGTGGACCTATTGTATTTTTTAAAGTCCGGTAGCCCAAGACTGAGCCTAGACGTACGACCCCTCCAGAGGAAGGCGCAGATTTGAGAGCGGAGACAGGTAAAGAACACTTTTGGGAGAGAGATGGGGATAGCTTGGGCAATGTACAGAAAGCGGGGCAAAATAGTCATTTTAATTGTGGCAGCTAATCCAAACCATGATAGGTTGTGTTTATCCCATGTATTTAAGTCTTTTTTTAAAAGCTTGTAATAGAGGGTGGCATTTTAATGGGTACAGTGATGTTGGATTCCCAGATACGTAATGGCATCCGGGCACCAGGAAAAAGAAAAGGATTCTTGGCAACTTCGGGCTACAGGTTGGGGGAGGGAGACATTTAGTGCACACGATTTGTTGAGATTGATTTTGAAGTTTGACAACTCGCCGTAGCGTCGGAATTCTTTAAGTAAGTTGGGTAGTGTGATTTTTTGGGTTAGTAAGAAATATGAGAATGTCGTCGGCGAACGCTGCAAGTTTATATACTCTATTAGCTATTGTAACTGCTGATATGTCAGGGTGTGCTTGAATGCATCTCAAGAAGGGTTCTAATGTCAGGACGAAGATTATTGGGTACAAAGGACAGAGTAGAGACTTAATATGCTTGTTTGCATAAAGGTGCCCAGTCCTATAGATAAGACTGCCCCCATATAGTCCCAGGCCACCCTATCGAACGCCTTCTTAGCAGCCATTGATAGAAAGGATCCCGCTGTTTATGCGCTGGTGAGCCATTCTTGAATGTTAAGTGCCTTTATCGTGTTGTTCTGGGCCTCTCTTTTCAGGACAAAACCAGCTTGATCTTGGGTCACTAATCCAGGGAGGAAGGGCAGAAGTCAATTCGCTAGGATCTTGGCATACATTTTTACGTCAACATTCAAAAGTGCAATGGGGCGATAATTCTCAACTTGTGTGGCATTGTTACCTTTTTTATGAATTACAGATATAAGCTTCTAATAAGTCTGTTGGGGGAGTCTTGCATTGTGGGAGAGAGTTGAATGCTTTCAGGAAATTAGGTGCAAGTATTTTGGAGAAGGTTTTGTAGTAAAGAGACCATCGGGCCGGGGCTTTTACCAGGTTTCATGTTTTTTAAGGCCTCTAAGAATTCAGTATTTGATAAGGGTTCTTCTAAGGCTAGGGCCGACTCTGGGGGGAGTTTTGGCAGGTTATGTAAGGTCAAGTATTTGTCGATGGTACGAGGGCTGATTGGGAAGTCAGGTCGGGAGAGATAGGCTTGGTTAAATTATTTAGCGTGCAGTAGTATTTAACGAATTTCTGCGCTATTTCTTTAGTTTTTTATGATAGCTTTTTCCTGATTGGTCATGGATTGTGTGGACAGTCATTTGGGCTTTTTTGCCTTGTAGTGGTCTCGCTAGTAGTTTGCCACTTTTGTACGCTTGCTCATAAAATAGCTTTGTTGACAGGACAAATTTGCGTTTAATTTGTTTTCCCAACTTCTCTAGTAGATTATGTCTAGCTGACACCAGTGAAGAGTAGACCTGAGCAGCCTTACTTTACTTGTGGGCTAATTCTAAAGAGCGGATTTGTTAGGTTAAGGTGTCAATGTTTCGCTTTTTTAATTTGTGACGAGAGGGAGATGCATTCTCCGAGTACGACACATTTATGAGTCAGCCATACAGGTATCTGAGGAGGAGTTGTGTTTAAAGTAGTCCTGAAGGGCATTTAAGCTTGTGATTGTGTACTGGGTCACTGAGGAGAGATGGATTGAGTCTCCATGTCTTGGATTTGGGTTTGAATGTTGGGAATCTCAAAGTCATGGTAATGGGATGGTGATCAGAGATGTACATGGGTTCGATGCTTGTGTCATGGAGATACTTCAGGTCCGTTTGGGAGAGAAACAAGTAGTTGATACAAGAGTGTTTACTGCATCCTTCTGGATCAGCCATTTGTTCCGTAAGTTTAAAAGGGAAATTATTAGAGAAAAGGATTGCCACCCCTTTCGTTTTAGTCATGGAGGATGAGGCATGGTAGATTTGTGGAAATGTAATATTTGTAAGTTTAGGTATAGTTGTGCCTTTTAAAGTTGGTTGCCTGAAGGAATGCTACCTGTGCGTGATATTTAGTAAGTTCTCAAAGCAACATAGACCTCTTTTCGGGGATGTTCAACCCCCTGGTGTTCAAAGAAATACATTTTAACGGGGAAAGGGCAGGCATCGTGGGTCGAAGTGGCTAACAGAGGGAAGAAGAGGGAAAGTAAAGAGGTTTAGTGAAAGGAAAAGGGGAGGGGAGGAGGACTGGAAGAGGGAGATAGAAGAAGATGGTTAAGAGAGAGAGAAAAAAAAAGGAGGAAAAGAAGGAAGAGGAGGGGGAGGACAGAAGTTGGAGTATGAGTTCGGGTGGGACTAAGAGCGATATATGCTCTCACCCACTGGATTGGTCTGTAAAATGGTACAGTCCGATCAACTGTTGGACTGATACGGGAAATGTGGTGGTAAGGCTGTCAGCAGAGGAGTATCTGCACAGCGGGAGAGTCCTTCAATGTCTTTTGTCAGTAAATACAGGTTAGGATCTGAGGTGGATAAGATTGTTTTTAATATCTCTATTTTGTACACAATAAACCAAGGCATGAGGACAGGGTCCTGGGAAGAGAGTATGGCCCTCGGACAGTGCCATGCCCTAATTCAAACTACCAGATAACAGCAGTGGAAACAAAATAAAAGGAAAAAATTAACGAATCTTGCTTCCATAACTTGAGGCTTAGATCTTGAACGAAGTTACATCTAGAGCATAATACAGTTTTGCGACTTAGGCTGCATAGTGGGTTTGAGTGCATAGTAGCCCAAATAATATTACAAGGTAGCTCCTATAGTCTGAGGGTGTCATTCTGATTGTTGCTAATAATCTGGTTTTATACCGCACCAAAGTAGCCCCAGGATATTGTCATTGTCCACAAAGGGGGGGTGGTGTTATCTTATGTGATAAGTGAGCTGTTTTCATAGTGTTCATCATGCCTTTAGCAAAGATCAGATAGGTCGTGTATAACTGAAGTTTACCAAACAGTCGCCTCACAATTAGGAACTTAGTAAATCTAGTAACATTTCCTACATCAACTTGTATCTGTAGGCTTACACTATATAGCACCAAACACATGATGTATTCCTTCAGCTTAAGCTGCACAGTGGATATAAATACTTGTTGGTCTAGGTAGTTATATCACTAGGTACCTCTTATAATCTGAGGGTGTTGTTCCATTTCCAGCTTACCAGTAGTAAGATAGTAAACCTATCACCAAGAAACACAGGGACTACTGTTGCTGAATTTCATTTCAGAATACTAGTTGTCAGACTGATATGCTAAACATCTGGCTCCAGTATTTTAAAAGTCACACACCTGGAACAAGAAGCCTAAATCACCTGGAACAATAAGCATAAGGCCCCTTTCACACGGGCATTCTGTTCAGGGCCGCCTGCCTGTTTTTCAGGCTGACCTGAACGGACGCTCCATGCAGCCCTGTGGACATGTCCGCTGACATCCGCTGTTATCCGATCCTGTTTGTGAAATGGAAATCCTATTTTCCATCCGTCTGTAGAATCGGAGCGGATCAGATGAAGACGGACAGGCGGATCAGTTTTCATCCAATCTCCATAACGGAGAGCGTGGCTCTGACAGATCTGTCTCTGTACAGTGAGCGGAGACGTATCTGTCAACTGCCTGCTCAGCGGGGATCAGCGGATCGATTCCTGCTGAAAGGAGTCCGCAAACGGACACAGCCGTGTGAAAGGAGCCTAAATCACCTGAAACAAGAAGCATAAATCACCTGGAACAAGTAGCACCTGTGTCGTAAAATAAAAAACCTGAAATAAGATGGTCAGAGTGAAAGCCAGGCAGGTAGCATTTTAAAGCATATGTAAACCCAAAAACAAGTATGTCATATATTGCACCTAGTACTTAGATGTGGTCGCTGCATTTGTTTTCTTTCGTTTTTTTTTCAGCAGATCTCAAAAAGCTGAGGCATATTATTTAGACAGATAAAGTTGCATATGCAGGTATATTCCACAATTTAGATATTGATTACATTTAGAAAAAACGAAAAACAAAAGTATACTAACTCATGATTGGGCCCAGGCTTATGCTGGTTGCATGGACTTTGTGCTTTTCTAGTGTAATTAGTATAATCAAGCAAGAATAGGAGCTGTGTTTCTCTGGAAAATTCACTCCACACCTGCAATTTCTCAGCTGTAGCAGTCACATGCTACACAATTGAATGGATATTTGTGTAGCATCAGCACAAGTCTAAATACACACACGGGCAAATAATGGAAACCTATCCAAGGCAGAAATAACTAACACAATTCCATGGTTTGTATGCTGTATTTAGTGGTTGTAAACCTCATACATGAAATATTAACATAGCATATCCCTCTATAGTGTGTACTTGTCTCAATTAGGAGCACTAATGCTCTGCACACATTACAGGCATACCCCACTTTTAAGTACACAATGGGACCAGAGCATGTATGTAAAACCAAAATGTACTTAAAGTGAAGCAATACCTTTTTCCACTTCTGGGGTGTCAATGCAGAGCCTACCTGTGCCCGACGATGCAGAGCCTACCTGTGCCCGACGATGCAGAGCCTACCTGTGCTCGACGATGCAGAGCCTACCTGTGCTCGACGATGCAGAGCCTACCTGTGCTCGACGATGCAGAGCCTACCTGTGCTCGACGATGCAGAGCCTACCTGTGCTCGACGATGCAGAGCCTACCTGTGCCCGACGATGCAGAGCCTACCTGTGCCCGACGATGCAGAGCCTACCTGTGCTCATCAATGCAGAACCTGTGTGTGTGTGTGTGTGTGTGTGTGTGTGTGTGTGTGTGTGTGTGAAGAGAGAGGAGAGGAGGCGGCCAGGTCATAAGAGAGCGGGGAACATCGCTGTAACAGCTTTTATTTGAATTGCAGAGTGTTCCCGCTGCTCACCGTCACATACAGGCCCGCTTCCTGGCTCAGGTACTTTTATACACGTCACACGTCCCGGCATTGGACGGGCGATCTGTCTATCAAAGTTCCGGGGCCAGGAGGCGGGGCTGTATAAAATGGCAAGTGCGGAGAACATCTGCAATTTTAATGAAAGCTGTTACAGAGATGTTCCCCGCTCTTATGATCCGGCCACCTCCTCTCCTCTCTCTTCCCTGGGACGATCGGCTCCCATTCAACCCCGCCTACACTTTTCGTGCACTCACAGGTATGTCCGTACTCGCGAGTGTGCGTAAAGAGTGTCCGTAAAGTGGGGTATGCCTGTATAAGAAAATTGGGTGAACATCTTCATTTGAGGAATGGTTGTATAATTTTCTGATCATGTGTACACAACTTTTGAAAGCCGATTACGACCTTTCCAAGCGAAAAGTTTTGGAGGGACAAACTTAAAAATGTTTCTTGCACAGGAACAGAATGAATGATTTTCGTTTTAATGTGTACAATTTTCGTATGAGCAATATCCGATACGAAAGGCTGCGCATGATCAGGCACAACAAATAAAGATAAAAAAGCCTTTGTCATATGAGAATTTTTGTACATTATTTCTGTCCTCGGTTCTGACTTGTTGTGAAACATTGAGGAAAACTGGCCGATCATTCCCCCAATTTTCTCATAGTGTGTGCTTGGCATTTGTGTCAATTATGTCCGCTGCTTCATTCTTCTGCTATCAGCATGAATCACTTCTGATAAGTTTTTCTGACACCGGGAGAAAAAAGGTGACTTCAGCACACAGCTTGTGATTGACAGCGTCATCTCTGTTCTTAAGTGTTACTTCAGCTCTCCACCCCAGATAAACTTTATACGTTTTGGACTTTGGCTGTAGAGAAGAGAAGACTGCTGATAAACAGGTAGAACTTATGTAGGAAGATTTGTTTCATCTCTGTGGATCATCTGAGGATAGTCACTTCACTGGGTGTATATATAAGGGTTTACAATCACTTTAAAGCGGAGTTCCACTGAAAAGTGGAACTTCCGCTGGTTGGATTCCCAATCCCCCCCCCCTCAGGTGTCACTTTTGGCACCTTTTGGGGGGGGGGGGGAGCCCATTCACAGAGCATCCTAAACCAGAAGGACCAGTTGGCTGGGGAGACCAAGATGGTATCGTGACACAGGCTGCAATACATGAGCAGCAGATTGTTGCAGGAGAACACTGAATCTGCTGGACAGGTGAGTATGTGGTTTTTGTTTTTTTGTCTTTTTTTGTTCAGTTTTGCATAACAGGTAGGGAAAGATGATGGGGGAGAAAAAGTGTGTGTGGGTGGGATGGGGGGTGAAATTCCTTCTAAAGTATGCAGTCAGATCCTCTAAATACATTTTTGTTTAACCACTTCAATACCAGGCACTTAGAACACTTCACTACCAGACCAATTTTCAGTTTTCAGTGCGTACTTTGAATGACAATTGCACGGTCGCGCGACATTGTACCCAAACAAAATTTTTATAATTTTGTTCCCACAAATAGAGCTTTCTTTTGGTGGTATTTTATCACCGCTGCAGTTTTTATTTTTTGCGCTACAAATACAAAACGCCTGAAAATTTTGAAAAAAAGTTTTTCTGTTTGTCACAAAATTTTGTAAATAAGTACATTTTCTCCATCACTGATGGGCACTGATGAGGCAGTACTGATTGGCACTGATAAGGCACATATATGCAGCACTGACGGGCACTGATATTCAGCACTGACGGGCACTAATAAGCAGCACTGATGGTCACTCATAGGCAGCACTGATAGGTGGCACTGGTGGGCACTTATAGGGGCCCTGGTGGGCAGCAGATGACAGATGCACTAATAGGGGCCCATTCTCTGGTGGTCTAGGGTAGCATCTGAAGTTGGCACTGAGTGCCATCCATGTTGGGCACTGTGCCCCTTATCTGGGCGTCTAGGGTGGACTCCCTGGTGATCAGGATCGGCTACCTGGTGGACCTGGGTGGGTGCATCCCTGGTGGTCCCTGGGCAGGATCCCTGGTGGTCTAGGGTGACGATCCTAGGGGGGCTGCACTGATAAGCAATCAGCACAGACCCCCCCCCCCCCCCTCCGTCAGGAGAGTAGCCGATTATCTCTCCACTACTTGCGTCTGCAGAAGCGAGTAGTGGAAGGCCGATAAATGAATTTTCCTGTTTACACTGTGACCAGCCATGATTGGTCACGACTGATCACATGGTAAAGAGCTTCCGATGGAAGCTCTGTACCAAGATCGGTAATGCGGTGGGTCAGACTGACACCCCCAAGAGCGCGCACTAGCATGATATCCTGCTGGACGTCATATGAAGCCCAGTCAGGATAACTGAACCACTTCCCGGCCGTCGTTCTGCATACGGCAGTAGGGAAATGGTTAAACACAATACTGAGGAAGAAATGATAATATTAATACATATTACAAGTATGTGTGCAGCAGATTTGCTCCACTGTAGAAGTTCGTTAGGTAGGTAATATAAGATTATATTTTTTTCAAAAACATCCAGCTTTTACTTACGTTGTTACAATATTTTCAAAGTTTGCATGTTCTCCCTGTGCCTGCTGTTTCCTCCGGGTACTCCTGGTTCCTCCCACACCCCAAAGACATGCTGGTAGGTAAATTGGCTCCTGTCTCAATTGGCCCTAGTGTGTGTAATATGAGTTAGGGACCTTTGATTGTAAGCTGCTTGAGGGCAGGGACTGATGTGAGTGTGCAATAAATGTAAATCACTGTGTAAATTGATGGTGCTATACCTGTAATAATAAAATCTATATTTACAGCCAGCTTAATCCATTACAATGGGATTTGATTCTCATTGTTGTCTTTTTTTTTTTTACATTACAGAGTGCAGCTGGAGGAGTTGGACTCCTTTGGTTTGAGCATGGCTGCAGCTATTGAATCCCTGGAAATAAGAATCCCGTGTGTGAATTAACCCTTTAGTCCATTTTAGCTTTAAAAATCTAAGCAAAAGGGCAGGACTGATTTGAATGTACAATATACAGTGCCTTGAAAAAGTATTCATACCCCTTGAAATTTTCCACATTTTGTCATATAAAAACGTAAATGTATTTTATTGGGATTTTATGTAATAGACCAACACAAAGTGTCACATAATTGTGAAGTGGAAGAAAAATGATAAATGGTTTTCAAATTTTTTTTTACAAATAAATATGTGAAAAGTGTGGCATGCATTTGTATTCAGCCCCCCGAGTCAATACTTTGTACAGCCACCTTTCACTGCAATTACAGCTGCAAGTCCTTTTGGGTATATCTCCACCAGCTTTGCACATCTAGAGAGTAAAATTTTTGCCCATTCTTCTTTGCAAAATAGCTCAAGCTCTGTCAGATTGGATGGAGAGCGTCTGTGAACAGCAATTTTCAAGTCTTGTCACAGATTCTCCATTGGATTTGACTGGGCTTTTCTAACACATGAAAATGCTTTGATCTAAACCATTCCATTGTAGCTCCGGCTGTATATTTAGGGTCGTTGTCCTGCTGGCAGGTGAACCTCCGACCCAGTCTCAAGTCTTTTTCAGACTCTAATCGGTTTTCTTCTAAGATTGCCCTGTATTTGACTCCATCCATTTTCCCATCAACTCTGACCAGCTTCCCTGTCCCTGCTGAAGAAAAGCATCCCCACAACATGATGCTGCTACCATGTTTCACAGTGGGGGTGGGGTGTTCAGGGTGATGTGCAGTGTTAGTTTTCCACCACACGTAGAATTTTTGCTTTTAGGCCAAAAAGTCCAATTTTGGTTTCATCTCACCAGAGCACCTTCTTCCACATGTTTACTGTTTCCTCCACATGGCTTCTTGCAAACGGGACTTCTTATGGCTTTCTTTCAATAATGGCTTTCTTGTTGCCTCTCTTCCATAAAGGCCAGATTTGTGGAGTGCATGATTAATAGTTGTCTGTGGACTGATTCTCTCACCTGAGCTGTGGATCTCTGCAGCTCCTCCAGAGTTACCATGGGCCTCTTGGCTGCTTTTCTGATGAAGGCTCTTCCTTGCCCGGCCTGTCAGTTTAGGTGGACGGCCATGTCTCGGTAGGTTTGCTGTTGTGCCATACTCTTTCCATTTTCAGATGATGGGTTGAACAGTGCTCCATAAGATGTTCAAAGTTTGGGATATTTTTTATAACCTAACCCTGCTTTACACTGCTCCACAACTTTATCCCTGACCTGTCTGGTGTGTTCCTTGGCCTTCATGATGCTGTTTATTCACAAAGGTTCTCTAACAAACCTCTCAGGGCTTCACAGAACAGCTGTACTGTTTATACTGGGATTAAATTACACGCAGGTGGACTCAATTGACTAGTTAGGTGACTTCTGAAGGCAATTGGTTCCACTAGATTTTAGTTAGGGGTATCAGAGTAAAGGGGGCTGAATACAAATGCACGCCACACTTTCAGGTGGACGCACATTAAATTAGGGTCATATTTGTCATGTCGACAAGACACTTCGGGACTCTCCAAACAATCTCTTGGAAACACTTATTTGTCGTAGTACTTCCGGTTCCTTGTGTGGTCTGTCCAGTCCCTATTTCAACACCTCGTCACATTTCGTCCCAATCCAATATTTTTTATAGGGTTTGAAACTTGTAGAATACCTCGTGACAAGTTGGGTAGTAGACTTTTACCTTTCTCATACCGTGTTGTCGTTTGGATGGCTCTGTACCGGCAGGTGGATTTGACTGTCCGGCCCGTTCCTTCTCGGAAGTAGTCTTTTCGTCGGTTCTCCGGGTACCATTGAG
>BLSH010144960.1:1894162-1930713 GCA_018402905.1 Glandirana rugosa | reverse complement strand
CACATTCTTAACGTCCTGTAAATGCAAGTCTAAACAAGCCCTGAGGCCAGTCATAGACAGTTCAAATCCTTGCTGAACCGGTCAAGATTTAAACCATGTATGGGTCAGGCTGATTGTACCCAACATGAACCTGAGTACAACAAACCTGTTGGAGTCCAGAGTAAAGTAGATGTAAACCTTAACTGACTTTACAGGTTACTAACACACTGCATCACAAAAGTGCCAGGATTTTTTCTTTTTTTTTTTTTAGATTTGGGGACAGTCTGACAGATTGGGGTAGGGAGTTCCAGAGGATGGGAGAGGCTCGGGAGAAGTCTTGGAGGTGAATATGAGAGGAGGTGATAAAGGAGCTGGAGAGCAGGAGGTCTTGGGAGGAGCGAAGAGGACGACTAGGTTGGTATTTTGAGACTAGGCTGGTGATGTAGCTATGAGCAGAGTTGTGGATGGCTTTGTAACTTATTAGTACTTTGAATTGAATTTGTTGGGCGAGTGGCAGCCAGTGGAGGGGTTGGCAGAGAGGGGAGGCAGACGCTGAACGGTTTGTAAGGTGGATGGGTCTGGCAGCGGCATTCATGATGGACTGGAGGGGGGATAGTCTATTTAAAGGTAGGCCAGTGAGGAGGGAATTGCAGTAGTCTAGGCGAGAGATGACCAGGGAGTGAATCAGGAGCTTTGTAGATTCACCTGTGTTCTAGTGCTTACCTCGGAGACAACCTTGCTTCCTAGAAAATCCCAATAACACATGGTTAGGACCAGTTCCCACCTCATTTTTTCCCTTTTTTTTCCTTTGACTATTGTACCCCGTGATGTGGACATAGGCGGTCGCCCCTGGAACTGGTGTAATGCATTTTATGAAGTTTGATATTGCATCATTTTGCTTTATCATAGAAGCTCTGACTTCCACAAGCGCTGCTTATGAAATGAACCTGCTGTTAATGTAGGTAAGAGGAAGTGAGTGCACACAGAGACAATAACAAGGAAGCCAAGAATAACAGCCTACTGAAGGCACAAAACAAGAACACGTGGTCAGCTTCTGGGAAATCTCTCTCATCTTATTGCTGAGATATGTTTCCTAAGATGTTTAAAGGTAAAATGGACCACTGGGTTAATCCACACTCTGGATTCTTAATTCCAGGGTTTTCAATAGCTGCAACCATGCTCAAACCAAAAAAGGGAATCCGCGCTTCCAGCTCTGTAATGTAAAGCAAAGACCGCAATGAGAATCAAATACAATTGTAATTGCTTAAGCTGGCCATAAATGTATACAGTGCATTCATAAAGTATTCAGTTCACCTTTTTCAATTTTGCTATGTTGCAGCCTTATATTACAGTTGTTTAAATTCATTTTTTTTCTCATTAATTTGCACTCAGTACTACATAATGACAACATGAAAACAGAATTTTAGAAATGTATGTGAATGTATTAAAGAGAATAAATTGAAATATCACATGCACTTATGTATTCAGACCCTTTACTCTGTACTTTGTTGAAGAAGCTTTGGCAGCTATTACAGCCTCGAGTCTTTTTGGGTATGATGCAATAAGCCATGCGCACCTCAATTGGGGGATTTTCTGCCATTCTTTGCAAATTGTATCATTCTCAGTCTGGTTGGGTGGAGACCATTGGTGGGCAGCCATTTTTAGGTTTTTCCAGAGATGTTCAATAGGGTTCAAATGACTTTGGCTGGGTCACTCTATGACATTCAGAGTTGTCCCTAAGCCACTCCTGTGTTATCTTTGCTGTGTGATTAGGATTGTTGTCATGTTGGAAGGTGAACCTTCGGCCCAGTCTAAGGTACTGAGCTCTGTGGAGCAGGTTTTCATTGAGGATATTTCTGTACTTTGCTCCATTCAGCTTTCCCTCAACCCCGACCATTCTCCCAGTTCCTGCTGCTGAAAAACACCCCCACAGCATGATGCTGCCACCACCATGCTTCACTGTTGGGATAGAATTGGGCAGGTGATGAGCGGTACCTGGTTTCCGCCAGACATACCTTTTTAGAATTGAGGCCAAGCAGATCAATCTTGGTTTCATCAGACCAGAGTATCTTGTTCCTCAGTCAGAGTCCTTCAGGTGCTTTTTTGCAAACTCAAAACTGAGGAGAGGCTTCTATCTAGCCACTCTGCCATAACCACTTGCCGACCGGGCGCTATCCTAATACAGCGGCATGTTGGCTCATTCCCGCAAATCGCCGTAGCTGTACACCGGTAGTGGGAACGTGTGCTCTCTGGCTAGCGGGGGAGCCAATCAGCGGGTGGGGCGATGTCCGCCAGCCTTCCAAGATTGCTCCAGAGGCGGGGACTGCGGAACGGGGCTCTGCGAGTGTAAACAAACAGATCCTCATTCTGACAGGTGATGGGGAACAACGATCTCTCTCCTCCTCCAGGCAGCCCAGCCCCCATACAGATAGAACGCCACAGAGGGAACACATTTAACCCCCTTGATCGCTTCTAATGTTAACCCCTTCCCTGCCAGTGACATGTACACAGTAATCAGTGGGTAATTTTAGCTATGATTGCTGTATAAATGTCACTGGTCCCAAAAAAGTGTCCGAACTGTCAGCCGCAATGTCACAGCCCCGATATAAAACTCACAGAACCCTGCCATTACTAGTGTGAAAAAAATAATAAAGAAATGCCATAAATCTATTCCCATAGTTTGTAGACACGATAACTTTTGCGCAAACCATTCAATATACTCTTATTGCGATTTTTGTTTTTTTTTACCAAAAATATTTACCAAGAATACATTTCGGCCTAAACTGAGGAAGAAATTTATTTTTTCACATATTTTTTGGGATATTTATTATAGCAAAAAGTAGAAAATATCGTTTTTTTAAATTGTCACTTTTTTATTTTGTTTACAGCGCAAAAAATAAAAACCACAGAGGTGATCAAATACCACCAAAATAAAGCTCTATTTGTGGGGGGAAAAGACGTAAACTTTGTTTTGGGTACAGTGTCACACGATTGCCTAATTGTCAGTTAAAGCGACGCAGTGCCATATCCTGAAAAATGTTCTGGTCAGGAAGGAGGTAAATCCTTCTGGGTCTGCAGTGGATAAAGCCCAGATCAGTGGAGGGCTGCAGTGATGGTTGTCCTGGAACTTTGTCCCATCTCCACACAGGATCACTGGAGCTCAGTCAGTGACAATCAGGTCATCACGTCTCTTACTAAGGCCCTTCTCCCCCGATTTGCTCAGTTTGGCTGGGGTGACCAGCTCTAGGAAGAGTTCTGGTTCATACCAGACTTTTTTCATTTGAGAATTATTTAGGCCACTGTGTTCTTGGGAATCTTCTGTGCCTTGCAGTAATCCCGTCTCTGAGTTCTGCAGGCAGTTCCTTTGACCTCATTGCTTTTGCACTGATACAGTATGCATTGCCAGTTGTGATGCCTTTTACTGTATAGAGAGGTGTATGCCTTCCTAAATCACATCCAGTCATTTTTATTTACCACAGATGGACTTGAATCAAGCAGTAGAAACATCTCGGCAACGATCAAGTTGAATGGGAGGCATCTGAGCTAAATGTCAAGTGTTGTTGCAAAGGGTCTAAATACTTATGCCAATGTGATATTTCAGTTTTTCTTTTTATTAAATTCAGACATTTCTAAAATTATTTTTTCACTTTGTCATTATTGGGTACTGAGTGTAGATTAATGAGAAAAAAAATAATTTAAACAACTGTATCAGGCTGCAACATAACAAAATTATAAAAATCACTTAGGCCTCATGTACATTACTGCTGGTAAACTGACATTTAGGTGGTATTCTCAGTTGCCCCTGAATTCTTCTCTGTTATCTTATCAGTACATTTGCACAGGGTCCGTTTAGTCGTTTCCAGGCAGTTGAGTTGAGAAGCATTTTTTGGAAAGCAAAAAAAATGCATTCAGGACGGATGTTCAGAGGCATTTGAAACGCCAAACTGCTTGTAAACGCTGCTAAACACGGTAACTCATGTTTAGCAGTGTTTCGTTTTACAGGCGTTTTTCATTTAAAAAAAAAAAGCTTCTAGGCGGCTAAACGCAGCATGTAAGCGCAGCTAAACAGACCTTTTTAAACGTTGGTTTCTAGCTGTCAAGTTATATCGTTCCGGAGAGGTTACACAACATCCCTTGTACATTAAGCCTTATGTGGTTCTAGCCCAAATCTGTTTCACCTAGTAACCGATATCTAGTGCTGTTTAAAATATATTGATGGATTTTTCCATCGCTGGTGACTGTATAGCTTGCCTGGTGAATCGTCAGCCTTTGAACTATATATTATATTACATATATTACATTATCATCTCCTGTGGTGTTGTATATAGTAATAAGCCCAACTATAGAAGTCACTGACCAAAATGAAACTTGCAGTGCTGCTCTAAGCTGAGACAGAAATCTCTGACCAAGCCCCAGTATGTGGGGCGAAACATGTCAAGGGGACGTGGCTGAAACAGCGCTGGCTGAGGCCGAGGCCACATTCATCTTCTGGTTCTGGTGCATCGCAGCATGCTGTGAATCATTTTAAAAATTGTGCCGCAGCAACATTTGTGATATTACAGTACCATGCATATTTGTGGGCACTAATGTGTCTGCGTTGGTAATATGTGTGGGGGTGCTATTACAGTGGAAGTAAAGGCAAAACCAAAACGAACTCTAAACCTGCTCTCAGCCACATTCCAAGCCTAGGCTATCTGGCCCTGTATAGAAAAAAATTGCTATACTTGCCTATTTTGCAGCTGCTCCATTCCAGTCCCAGGCTGAGCTGTCAGCGGCGTCTTCAGTGTGTAGGAGAGGCAGCCGACTACAGAAGCCCCATAATAAGTCTATGGGTGACGTTACTTCTCAGGTATTTCCCAGCCGTTGTTGGCTTTCTCCTGCACACAGAGGGTGCCGCTGGAGACCGGAGCGGATTCAGAATAGGTAGGTATAGAGATCTTTTTTTTTTTACAGGGCTATATAGATTAGGCTTACACGGTGGGAGTAGGTTTAGAGTTGGTTAGATTTTGCCTTTACTTCCACCTTAACTAATGGCACCGTTGTGCAATTGTAAAAGAACAGGGCATTGTGGGAAAGTGTGTGATTCTGCGCATGTTCCTGCAACGCAGCAAGTGTGAGCACAGCCTTAGACCAACCTTTCTCAGCCCTTTCAACACAGAGGATTCCTTGAAATAATTCTCCGGTCTCGGGGAACCCCTGCTAAAAATTAAAAATCTACAACTCGTGATACATTAGTGTGATGGTCAATGGGAAGAATGCTCCTTACACTTGTGGTCATTGGAAAGAATTACCCCCTTACAGATACCAAAAAAGATCAATGATGTCATTGGGAATTTATCTGAGAGGTAGAAATTGACCATTGCTCAAGGAACCCCTAGCAACCTCTGGAGGAACCCTGGTTGAGAAACCCTGCCTTAGACAGTACTGAAAAGTTGCCTGCATGAGGCTGACTGGTTAATAAATCAGTAAATTGAAATGATGCAAACCTAAACTGTTTGAGACTGGTAGATATTAGCCACAGAAAGATAGCGGGTGAAGATGTGGGAAGGGGAGTTAAGAGAAGTCATTTTAAGCTCTGGGGGCAGAGTTTATCGGCATCATAGGTTTACTAGGAGACAATCTTAAGTCAATTAGTGGGAAGTGTGATACCCACGGATTAACAAGTTTATTTCATATAATTATTGGTTATTATTTAGGCAAAATGCTCCAACGCTAACAAGTATGTATCCAGTGAAAATATATAACTTTTGATTACTACTGCTGGCACTACAGTATTCACACTTCACCTGTATATTACAACATTAAAATAAAAACTGTGCTTGCACAGTAAAATTTCTACTCTGATCCTCAAGGTGCCATCATATAGTCAATAAAGTGCAATTCATGTAAATCCCAACAGATGTGTACAATTCTTACATATATATATATATATATATATATATATATAATCAAATGATCCATAAAGTGCTTTCTATGCCATAAACAAAATATGTGTAATTTTATAATCCTAATATGCATCAAAAAAAAAAAAAAAAAATATATATATATATATATATACCGGTATGCATAATTCAAAGAAATTATTCAAAAAAACAAATATAAAAGAAAAAAATTATATGTATGGACCTAATATATATCATGTCAAACATGCTTTCCCCCTCTAACATAGGGTTGTTATGCTCTCTTCTATGTATCCTTCCTGGTTAATGTGGATCTTTCAATAATAATCCATTGGATTATTCAATGTTAAACCGTTACCATCCTGGCTCCTCTTAGCTTTTTCTCCCAAAAGAGAGTACTTCTCATAGTGTTCACTGTTATTTTAACTTAATTTTTTTTTAAATAAGATGTACAAACAATGTATAAAATTATAAATTTGCCTGTATATGTTTCAATGGATGCAGCCTCCGTGTACCTCCACAAACCGGCTCCTCCTCCCTACACGTTATATCACTATATTACGTGACTTCCTCAGGGATCCTATGGTTTGGTACCATCAAAGTCCAACATTTTTGTCATTTGTCCAAAGGTTCCATAACAAAGAAGGGCTGTACAGACACATGACATAAAATGATTCAAAGACTAATATGTGCAGTTTGGCAAAACATTGGAATAGAAAGAAGCAATAGGAGAGGGGGGCCTTGCCTGTATGCGAATACAGTTTTATGTCTACATTCTAACATGCTGCTTGTTTTCTGTTTCTTTGGGGACTTAGAATTTTTCTTTTTGGATTTTAGGTAATAGAGTTTTCCTTGCGGGACTATGTCAAGTATTGGTATTACACGCTAAGCGAGGATGAATCATTTCTCCTTGAGATCAGGCAAACCATTCAGAATGCACTTGTACAATTTTCCGCCCGGTAAGTACATTTTCCGAAACCCCCGTCTTATTTGTCCTTATGCAAATTTTTCTTTATGCAGTTAAAATTTGTGTTTAAGAACTTTGGCTGTGGAAACAAACTTTGTACAGAATTGCTACAATTCTGAGTTAACATCTTTTAGCTTTACTGCAGCCTATACAACAACTCCATGCATTGTATATAATGGAACTTAAAATGTCTAAAGCCAATATGTTTTTGTTTTTTTTTTTTTTTGTTTTTTTTTTTTAAGTTTTAGATCGGGTATGGATGTTGCTGATGTTTAGAGTTTTTTTTTTTTTCTTCACTTCCTGTCCCAGAGACAGAACAGGAAGTAAGACAAAAAATCTTCAGAGTGAGGGAAAATGTGTTTTTAGTTGTCACAGAGCAAGGTTTTCCCTATATCTTGTAACAGTTAGGCTGTCCATACATGGGTCATGTTTTTTGTTCAACCAATAGATTGAACGAAAGAAAATGACTTGATTAGGGAAATCCCTCCCTCTGTGCTATTGTGTTCTGATAACTGGAAGACTTCCCTGCCTTTTAGAATACACTGATCAGCGTTGCAGGCTAAAGCTGGGGGCACTGATCATAAGAAAATTTTCCAACAGGCTAGTTGTACCCAAGCTGATCAATCGATCGACTTGGGTACAATCAGCCTGCACATACATGATCGAAATTCAGATGGTACCTGCTAAACCAGCGGAATTTTGATCCATGTATGGCTGGCTTTAGAGCTAATATCTGTTGGCTAATTGCTCTTGAAAGAAACATTATTGTTTTTTTCACAATTAAAAACGTTGTCCTATCCCTGTCCTTACCCTTAGGATTAGCTGGAACTTAAGCTCTTACCTTCCTTTCTCCAGCTTTTAGATAACATACACACATGATAATCTGAGCATTCATGTTTATGACCAAAGCAATTGTCAGCATTGTATTGTGGAACATTCATTTGGAAATCTGCTAGTGTGTTGCCAGCTTTTCAGGTCTTGTTCCTTCCCAGTCCGTGACTAGACAATGAAAGGAGAAGCGTCAGACTAGTGAGCTAATTTCTCCTTCAGTCTGCTCTCGCTTCCTATATCAGCATTGTCCCTTGTTAACCTATAAGCGCTGCAGTGCAACTGATTAGTACTATTTCCCCCTCTCTCAGTCTGAGCTTTGCTGTATAGGAAGTGAATACTATGTCAAAACTACTTGCTTACATGAACTGAACTGTTAACCACCTCATTACTGCACTATAGCTGAAAGACGGCTACAGCACGGCTCTACACCTGCCGCCTGGGTGCGTGCTCTGTGAGCGATGTCTCCTTAAGACTTAGCTGATCACAGATCACGGTAAAGGGTCAATCACAGCAGCCCTTTACCATGTGATCAGCTGTGTCCAATCACCCTGTCTCTCTTTTCTGTGAGGAAAAGAAAGCCGATAACTGCAAAGCTGTCAGCACTTTGTTTACACTGATAATCAGGGCACTGATCAGTGCAGATCCGTTCAACTTCAACAGTGCCCATCAGTGCAGCCTCATCAGTGAGGAAGAAAAATGACTTATTTGCAAAATTTTATAACCGTAACTAAGAAAAACATTTTTTCCCCCCTACTATTTCTATCTTTTTTAGTTTTTTTAGCAAATATAAAAAACCCAGTGGTGATTAAATGCCACCAAAAAAATGCTCTGTCTCAAAAAATGCTAAAAATTTAATATGGGTACAGTGTTGCATGACTGTGCAACTGTCATTCAAAAGTGCGACAGCGCTGAAAGCTGAAAATTGGCCTGGGCTGGAAGTGCCCAGTATTGAAGCAGTTGATGAATATGGAGCATTTTTATGTTGTGTCTTTTTTATAATCGGTGTCTTTTTATATCTGACTGGAGTTAAGTTTTAATCACATTTATCAGAGAACATGTATCTTGTACAAAAATACTTTGAAGAACATTCTAAAAAAAAACTTCTCTCTGTATAAGGTCAAAAGAAGTGGACTGGCAGCCTTATTTTACCACCCGGTTAGTGGATGACTTTGCCACGCATCTACGAGCATTCAGGAAAGCTCAGCAGAGAATGGCAGAGAAAGAGGATCAAAAGAAAGGTAATTGTGGATTCAGGAAATACTGTGACTCTGTTGTTTAGAGCTCTACATCAAAATAATTGTTTCCTGCCTCAAGAAAGCAGAAGGAAATCAGGGCTCTAATTAAGAAAACAAACTGTTCTTGGTTTGCCCTTGCAATGCTCATACAATTAATATTACAGCTGCTACAGTCTCCAAGCCATCTACTACATATCATAGATTTAGAGGGTGGGATTTCAAACTCGCATTTCAGTGCGAGTTTGGGGCGATTTGAAAGACTTCTATGCGGGTTCCTGCACAGATATTTATTGAAATCGCCCCCGAAGTCACCAAAAGTAGTGCAGGAACTTTTGGGAATCGGTGCGGTGCCGCAAAGCTGGTGTCGCATCGATTCGGACGGTGCTGTTGCCGACGATAGGCTCTGACATGTCAAATCGGCCCAATGTGAACGGGGGCTAAATGTGTTAGTGTGTTTCTGAGCAATGAGAATCATATGCAATCCACATGACAAATCCCTTTAAGGCCTGATTTGAATTGGCCTACTTTACAATGCATTCATGCTACAGGTGTTCATGCATCTGTGTGCAGGCAGTCCCATGCACGGTTACATCTATTGGCTTGCAGTGGCTGCACGAACACAGCACCTGGTCCCAATTTGACAGCTGTGTGGTGCGGGAAGGGGTTGGCTTGTAACAACCCATAGACATGAAATTGATGCCAATCCAACCAAAGCGGCCAGATTAATTAACTGTAATCTCACATCATTGGGTGCTTTTGTTATGGTATAGTTCTAGTACCATACTATAGCATATAAAGATTATTATTCTAAGTTTTAGATCCACCACAGATAAACTGATATGCCAGACATGAAATGTTTATTAATTATATTTTTTTTTATTACCAGTAGTTTTGTTTTTACATGGTTTTGATCAATTGAAATAAAAATAAAAAATAAATGGCATGTCCCTTCCCCCAAAGCACAAAAGCCATATGGGTTGGTATTCCCATGGCTAGTGGACAGTGAACACATAGGCCCTCCCTGCTATGCCACTTTCTCAGCATTATAAAAATAAAATGAGCAAATCTCTAACACATCCACGTTCTGTAAATACCAAACAATGAATGATATAAAGATTCACGTTAGTAACTGTGGGATTCTGGGAGCTTCCCACATTCAATCTCACATTCTCAAGTTGACTTAAGTCTTTCAGAAACCGTTACAAGGCCATTTCTGGAGAGCTGCTACATTGTACAGTACACAAAGCCCCATTCAGTTGAGTTGCAAAAACCACAAACCGTTTGGGGAAAAAACAAGCTATAGTAATACGTTAAAGGGGTTGTATGCCGTGAATAAAAAAAAAAAACTTGTAAAGGAAAGACATAATGAGCTAGTATACAGCACATACTAGCTCATTATGAAATACTTAGTACCTTAGAACGAAGTGCCCGCACCACCTGCCGGTCACCGCCGATGGGGCTGACGTTCCCTCTGCGTTTCTCCCGGGTTCGCAGCTCCGGTGCACCATCCGCCGGACCTTCAGAGCGCATGCGCCGCTGACTTCAGCAGCTGCATGCAAGGTGAATATCTCTTAAACTGTACAGGTTTAGGAGATATTTATTTTACCTACAGGTAAGCCTTATTACCTGTAGGTAAAAATGTGCAAGTGGGTTATACAACTGCTTTAACCTTTATCAAACGTTGGGGTCCTAAATTAAACCGGGCGAACAGGCAAGGACAGACATTCTTTGTCTCTTCTGCATTAACCTCCCTGGCGGTTATCATGAGTGTGGCTCAGGGTGAGTTTTTTATTACCATAAGTGGTAACCCCGAGCCACACTCTGGATCGCATCGCAGGACCAGGGCAAAGTTACTTACCTTGTTCCCAGGATCCTGCAATGTCGTCCTGCTGTGTCATCCGGCGGAATCTTCTTCTAGTAAATAAGAATCGTTTGCAGAATTGAGCAATACTGATTTGTGAGGAAATTCGTCATCAGACACTGAAAGCTACAACAGCGACAATTCTGCAACTGAGCAAATTTCAGTGTTTTGATTCGGTTACATTATTGAATAAATTTTATTATTATTATATTAATATTTTTGATAATTATTTATAGTTATTTATTCTATTATAATTTATGATTTAGTTGTTTCAAACTTTATCATACCCGGGATGTCTACTAGACTCTGGTTTGGACAGATTTAAGTGAGTTATTCCTAAGAATTACAGGCTTACAATATAAAACGCCAAATTTCTATGCGAAAAAATGTACCGCTTTGAGACGCAAAAATCTTAAATAATCATACCGCCAGGGAAGTTAAAATGGATGTAAACCCGATTCATGAAATTTGAGCTGGGCACATCTATCTGCAAGGTTTTCTTATCTCTGTTCAAAGCCCTATGTCTCATAGCTCTGTACTGCACTGTTCCTGTGTAATCAGCCTGGCAAGCTTCCATCACATTATGTTAAGAGCAGCCGGAGTTTTGTGTTGGGGAGGTTGCTATAAATTGGTTAGCAGTGCTCTGGATAATACAAGAGAGAGAGAGCTGAAAGTCTCTACCTATGAGGAAAGGAGCGTGTGCCTTTCCTCCAATCAGCTGTCTTGGCTGTGTGCCCAGGCTTCACTGTAGTTCTAAGCAGGAAGAGAAAAAATGCTAACACAATCTCCACTTTCTAAAGGATAAATACAGATGAAGACAACAGATATACATGTAAAATATAGGGAGGTTTGTTTCATTCCTGTGTATCATCTGAGGCTGTTCACTTCACTGGATACATGTGAGGGTTTACATCTACTTTAAAGCTACTTACCTGCTTGTCCACCCCTGTACAGTAAGTTGCGCAATGGCAGCCCACTGCACAAATTTGGCAATGCCGAATCTGACATAACTCCTGAGCATGCACAGGAGCCATGTCCTCTCAACCTGCCCAATGACAGCGGCCAGCGGTGAGTTCCGGGGACAGCACATCGCTGGATTCGAGGTGAGCATAGTTCCACTTTACATAGTGAAAACTTTTTGATTAGATCAGCCTTTCTCAAACTTAGTAGAGGAACCCTTGAAATAAATTTCTGGTCACGGAACCCCTTCTGAAATCACTAGATCTACAATACACAAAACATTAGTGTGGGTGATGGTCAGTGGGAAGAATGCCCCTGGCCCTTGTTTATATTGAGAAGAATTACCCCCTTACACATAACTAAAAAGATGAATGGTGTCAGTGTGAGCTGAGAGGCAGAAATTGCTCATCGCTCAAAGAACCCCTAACCAACCTGTTGAGAAACCCTAGATTAGGCACTCATAAAGTATCTCATATCTGTCACACTTGTAAAGTGTTGATGCCCACTACGAGGCAAGGGGAAAGTGAAATTCAGAAGAATTGTACTATATTCATCATTCATGAAGATTAAGTGAGGTTGTGTGTAGCAACCACACATGCTAAAGTACAGCAGTCTTAATAAATTTAGAACAAAAAGGAAGGCGCGCACACCTAGTGCATTATTACCAATGCCATTTACTAAATATTAAAAAACCGTAAAAAATGGATACTCACATAGAATGATTCTCAATGAACCAATAAAAACCATACTGTAGGGTGGTGCGGACATGTGTGCTAAGAAGCAACAAAGGGTACAAGCTGACGCGTTTTGGGGGTGCACCCCCTTCCTCAGAGCTACTTTGGGCAACCGCACCCAAGCGCTTTTAAATGCAAAAATGAAAAGGACCTCAATTTGAGGCTCCAGCCCCAACAAAGGCGGAGCACAGAAAAAAAAAGGATAATATAAATGAATCACAACTACTTTTTTAAAAATAATACATTCTACTGATCCACACAAAAAATGTGCATGTTGATCAGATGGGTAGGTTGCCTGTGCAGCAGCAACAATACTGGCAGTGGATGGCGCCTGGGATAATATGTCCCACGGGGTGGCCAAAGGACTCAGGCACAGGTGCATCCAAACCTGAAAGTGCCAGAACTAGAATGATCTTCGTTCCCTACCGCCACAAATGGGCAACAACAATCATCCACCCGGTGCCCCACGTGTCAAACGACACCAGGGAAATTAAGTCCCCACGAGACGTCGCGGCCGTGGATAAGTTCCGGGTGGGGTCCCCATAGAAAGAAATACAAGTCAACTGAACCAGAGTAAAAGATAATAGACAATCAATATTAATTAAAAATATATAAAAACATTTTAAAAAATGAGTTCATATAATGTATTTTTTATAGAAGATCTATATATGAATGTGAATGTAAAAGTAAAAACAAAGGGGAGGGAACAAAAATATGCTACAAGCCATCTCTATGAAAGGTGAACCACAGCGGAGACGCAACAAGAGAAATGTTAGCAGAGAAAAGAATACTTGGCTGCCCAGGGTAAGGAGGAGGTTATGCAGGAGGAATGGCAGGAATTAAAGAATTGTTTTCTTAGTTATATTGGTCCAGCTTGCACCAATGTAATTATGTATGTGCCATATGTGTGAGATCCCTCTAGGAGCTGAAAATTATTGAAGTCCGCACTCCTACTCCAATGATCTCCACTTGTTTCTGGGTTCTATGGCAAGCTTCTTGCCTTGCTGCATTCTGAACACAGGCGATTGGCTGCTTGGCACAGGTGCCATTCAGAGAATGCGTTGCATTTTTCCAATGAATGCAAAGTTTTCCTTGATTGGATGATTTGGAGAGGCAAGATATTGGTGTCCTACTCTCCACCCAATCCAGTCAGAGAATGCTTTGCTTTGAATTATTTTAGATTTAATTTCCATTGGGCCCAGTTTTATAATGGTTTATATGCCCTGTATGGCATCCGTGCCAGGCAGCCGACCTCTTGCGTTCACAATGCAGCAGGTCAGCAGCTTGGTACAGGACACTGAAGCAAGTGAAGATCCATAAGCGGTGCCTACCACAGTGATTTCCAGCTCCCAGAGGGATCCTACAGATATTGTATATGCATAGATATATTGGTCCAGGCTGGGCCAATGTAACTATGTAAAAAATACCTGGAATTCTTCTTTCAGGTTGAAAGTGTTGAACAATATAAACTGAACCATTAGTCACCAATATTCTTAAAGTAGAACTATAGACAAAACTTTTTTTTTTTCTCCCCATTTTAGATAGAATAAGGGAGGGTTATAACCCCTTTTGGTACATTTTTTTTACCATCACGTTCTGTCTTATAGCCAAACAGTCAGGAAATCCCTGCAAATTAGGGAATCCCTCCCTCACCCTTCCTGTAACAAAGACGCACAACAATTATTACATTTTACTGTGAATTTAGAAACTTTTTCTGGTTTATTTTACTGTCTGTGAAATTTCCTTTTTGACCCTGGAGGGACGCAAATGGCAATAAAAACCCGATGTTTCTAACTATTACACACTGTTCCATAAAAAGATCTTTTATTGCGGTCTTTGTCCCTGTTTGAAAGATGCCCATTACTTCCTGTCCTAGTGACTATACAGATTTTTCAAATGGGAGAATGAAAGTGAGATTCTGGTTCCTGCAAGCAACAGCATTTTCCTACAGATGCATGTGTCTGGGAGTCCAATATGGCTTCGGCAGAAAGCTCTTGTTTTACGTCACAGTAATAGTTTCTTGTACAGAGAATGACAAATATTCATGCAAAGACCTTGGGGATGGAAACCTTGCAGGTTGACCCTTCTCAATAGGTTAATACAGCCTTTCTCAACCTTTTCAACATCGGGGAACCCTTGAAATAATTCTCTGGTCTTGGGCAACCCCTGCTAAAAATTAAAAATTTACAACTCATGATACATTAGTGTTATGGTCAATGGGAAGAATGCTCCTTACACTTGTGGTCATTGGGAAGAATTACCCCCTTACAGATAGCTAAAAAGATCAATGGTATAATTGGGAATTTATCTGAGAGGTAGAAATTGACCATTGCTCAAGGAACCCTTAGCAACCTCTGGAGGAACCCTAGGGTTCCACGGAACCCTGGTTGAGAAACCCTGGGTTAATACATGGGTTGACTAACACTCAAGAATGGATTATGATGTAGAGGTGTACATGAACATGCTTACTACTCTGGAGGCCCATATACAAACTGTATTGCACATTGTACTTCTATTGGAGGTGACCACTGAACTAGAAAGTAAACTGATCAGCCATTTTTCTGTTTGGACCAGAATTTCTGAATGGACCTTCAGGCTGGGTACACACTTATACGAATTGGATGCGGCTTACACCACATCCAATTCGCAGACCATTTGAAAACATGTTGTTTTTAATGGGTCTGGTTCACATATGTGCGGTGCATTCGCACTCCGCATTGCACAGAAACATGTGCGTTTCGTGTGCGGTGCGAATTTGAGGCACATTCTGTTCAATGGGAAGAATCTGATTCGCAGATGTGCTCTGTTTTTAATAGGGATTCTATCCCCCTCCTCACTGCACCCTCCTCCTCGCAGGCTCCGGGAGTGATGACATCCCAAAGAGCCAGCTTGTTGGCTTGGGCACAGAGTGCAGCTCTGGATCCACTGTCATCATACCCATAAGAAGCAACATCAAGGGACACAGATGGCAGGCTTAGACAGGGACTGCTCAGCAGGTAGTGTTATATTTTAAAAGTGGTGATTGGATGGGAGGGGTATGGGAAGACAGTATGATGTACCCAGAGACTGACTTTAAAGTCGCTGTAAACCCTTACATATATCCAGTGTAGTGACTGGCCTCAAGTGATACACAGAGAAAAAAACGTTTCCTGCATAAGTTGTATCTAGTTATCTGCAGTTTATAAAGCTTGTCTAAGCTGTCAGGAAAAAAAGGGATGGGGGCTGAATTTACGCTCTGCAGAGCTTAGTGCAGAGAGCTCTGAGAGCTGACTTTGAGGGAAGATACCCCCCCTTCACACAGCTCACAGGAACAGAGCTGAGGCTGTAAATCAGCTGGGGGTCCCTCCCCTGTCACCATTTCTCTTACGTTCACTGACAGACGCAGCTCTTCATAACACTTGGGGTTTTATGTCGTCCTATCAGGAGTGACTAGGTAAAACAGAAATAAAAGCAACAGGGATAGGCTAGCCCCTCCCAGGGGGCCGTCCTCACCTGAGCATAAAACCCCATGCTGGCTAATGGCATTCAGTTTTGTTTGCCTAGTGCAAAGGAGTGGACTGGGTTCCCTCTGGGACCTGTGTTTTTGTGCTGAAGTTTTCCCTATGAAGACTGCTATCAAGAAGCCGGCTGGTGGCATAGAGTGGATATCACAAATCCAAAACTTTCCCCAGCCTGGCCACCACCTGGCGAGCTACCCTGGCCTAAGCAGGGTCATGCCGCGCAGGGCCCGTTCCATGCGGGCGGCCAGTGGTTAACCCCACTTGTGCCCAGGGTTTGGCGCATGCCTCTCCAGTGGCCTGGCCAGCAGAAATCCTCCGTGTGGGGGGAAAGTCTGCTACAGGTGGCTACCCGCAACGCCCGTCGGAGTGGTGAGTGGACCCCCTCCCCCGCCCCAGGGGCGAGGCGAGCGGCATCCGGGCATTTGGTGGGTAGCCTTCCTGAGTAGGGGTACACCGGGCGGTTTTGCACTGCCCCACCCCCTCCCCCCCTCCGCGTTGCGCGGCGACCGGGGAGTACGCCGCCTGTACCGCTCGTTTCGCCGCTGGGCAGTGAAGGCTAGATTGCACACCGCCGTTCCGCCACCATTTTGTGGTGGATGGGAATTTTTTTACAGGAGCAGCGGCCATTTTTAGCCCATGTGGTTTTTACTGCTCTTGGGCGGCCCCCGGTGGTCATTTGTGGTACTGCGGCCTCTGTAAAAATGTGCTGCAAACGTTTTTACTTCCTCTTTCTTCTGGAACAGCGTGGCTGACACACGTGCGGTACAGGTCCTGGCTGTGCAGACAATACGGAAGAAGCAGCAAGTATAGCTGGCCTTTCCTGGGGTGCTGGTGGTGGTGGGCTTAATCCTGCCGGCATTTACTGGCTTATTGCGGGCGGAGGTGGTGGTATCGCGGGGGGGCTTCCCAAACAGCATGATGGCTGAGGGAGACGTTGCTGCGGCTGTAGTCCCTCAATGGAGGTTCCAGTGGAGCAGCATTCGGCACCGGAACCCATGGTCTCCTTGGACCAATTACAGGTGGTTTTTGCAGAATTCCTTCCCCAGGTGGGCGCGGCTCCGGAGCCCCCCTGCGTATCCTCGGGGGAGGATTCGGATCATGAGGTGGCCTCAGTGGTCACAGGGACCCCGGGGAGTTGTCGGAGGGCGAGTTGGTTCTCTCAGATACTGAGGAGGATCAGGGGGCCTCAGTGGCGCGCGACAAGGCGATTGTGGCGGCGCTGATCGCGAACATTCGCCAGGCCCTGCAACTTGATCAGTCAGGGGAGTCGCAGACATCCACTTATGTGTGTGGGTCTATGAAGCCTCCTAGGTCCCCTAAGGCTTTTCCTTATGATCAGTTTTTTGAGCGGGCAGTTTTTAAGGAATGGTTGTCTCCAAAAAATTCCTTCACCCTGCCAAAACGCTTTGCGGTGCGCTATCCCTTTGAGGAGGCTTTCACTAAGCGCTGGGCTTCCCCTTCGGTGGACCCGCCGGTGGCCCGCCTGAACAAGGCTACGACCCTTCCGTTGGAGGGCTCGCCTTCCTTTAAGGACGCAGCTGATCGCCGTATGGAGTCGGTGTCAAAAACAATTTTTCTGGTGGCAGGTTCTGCCATGCGGCCAACTCTGGCGTCTGCTATGGCAGCTCAATCTCTTTTTGAGTGCGCGCTAATCTGCGTTGCAGTTGTGCGCAGGGTGAATTGCAAAAGGTTCAACACCTGGTGGAGGAGCTACACTACTTGTGTGATTCCCTGTTGGATCCAAAATTTCCGCCTTTGCGGTGGTCATCAGGCGGGTGTTGTGGCTGCGTTCCTGGTCGGGCGACCAGGCGTCTAAAAAGGGACTCACAGATCTCCCCTTTCAGGGGGGTCGTTTGTTTGGACCGCAGCTGGATGAAATCATTAAGAGTTTCACAGGAGGGAAGAGTCCTTTTCTCCCGGAGCCCAAGCGGCGCACATCCGACAGGGCCCTGTTTCTTCTGGGCAGGGACGGGCTCCAAGCCCGGTAAGACCTCGGCTGAAGCCGGTAAAAGGACTTTGCAGCGTAAGCCCGGCAAGGCAGAGGATAAGTCCTCCACCGCATTACGGGTTGCCCCCGCCCGCCTCTCGGGTGGGGGGGCCGGTTGCTGGAGTTTGCGGTCAGTTGGTCCGCTCGTCCGATCGGTGGGTACTAGAAGTGGTGTCCACCGGATAGAGTTGAGCTCTCTACCCCAGACAGGTTTTTTCCCTCAAACTTGAGTATCCCTCAGAGGTGTCGGGAGGAGCTTTTGGGTGCGATCCAGTCCCTTGCGGATCAGGGGGTGCTCATGCCGGTTCCTCTGGAGGAGAGGTTCTGCGGTTTTTACTCAAACCTCTTTGTGGTGCCCAAAAAGGGCGGTGTCAGGCCGGTGCTGGACCTAAAGGCTCTGAACTGTTTTGTGCAGGCAAAAAAAGTTCAAGATGGAGTCCATTCGCTTGGTCGTGGCCGCCTTGCACCAGGGAGAGTTCATGGCGTCCTTGGATATCAAGGACGCCTACCTGCACGTTCCCATCTGTCTCAGCCAGCGCTTTCTGCGTTTCGCAGTGGGGGACCTGCACTTCCAGTTTGTGGCCCTTCCTTTCGGGCTGGCCTCTGCTCCCAGGGTGTTCACCAAGGTGTTGGCTCCGGTCCTTGCGCTGCTGAGACAGCGAGGTATTGCGGTGGTGGCGTACCTCGACGACCTGCTCTTGAGAGCAGAGTCAGCTGTGTCCCTGGAGGAGGACGTGAGAATCACGGTGTCCGTTTTGAGGGACTTCGGTTGGCTCATCAACCTACAGAAGTCCTCGCTGTCCCCTTCCTGTCGCCTGGAGTACCTGGGTCTGATTCTGGACACAGTGCAGGTGAAGGTGTTCTTGCCTATCGACAAGTTATTGGGGTTACAGGCGGCAGTACGGACCCTGCTGTCACGCCGGAGGTCATCCCTACGGTTCTGCATGGTTCGATCAAGGTGAAGACCTTCGTGTGCAGAACGAGAGATCCGTTGGCGGTTGCCACGGACGCGCTGGTGGCTCATTTGGGTCGGTATCGGCTGCTCCCCTAAAGCTGTTGCCACGGGTTCTGCGCAGGATCGGGGTGGAAGGAATACGGCTTGGCTATTGAGGCCCAGGTGCTGAGGGATCTGGGAGTCGCTGACTCAGTGATCCCTACTATGCTTAAGGCGCGTAAGGGCACTTTGCGCAAGATTTATCACAGGACCTGGAAGGCCTATATTGCGTGGTGTGAGGCGGGGGGTTGGAACCCCCGCTCTTATGTGGTGTCCAGGGTGCTGACTTTTCTGCAGCAGGGCCTTGACAAAAGCCTGGCCTTGAGTACACTCAAGGGCCAGATTTCAGCCTTGGCAGTCCTTTTTCAGCGTCCTTTGGCTTCCCATTGACTGATTAGTACATTTGTACAGGGGGTACTGCATGTGGCTCCCCAGTTTCGGCCGCCCTTGGCACCGTGGGACTTAAATCTGGTGCTCTCTGTGCTTCAGAAACCACCATATGAGCACATTAGGGACATTCCCTTGTCTCTCTTATTGCAGAAGGTAGCCTTCTTAGTGGCTGTCACATCCGCGCGGCGGGTCTCTGAATTGGCTGCCTTGTCCTGCAAGTCCCCGTACTTGATTCTTCATAAGGACAAGGCGGTGCTGCGACTTCCACCTTCTTTCCTTCCAAAGGTGGTCTCCTCTTTTCATTTGAATGAGGATATTGTCCTTCCCTCATTGTGTCCTCGCCCCAAACATCCTAAGGAATTTGAGTTGCATTCTTTGGATGTGGTGAGGAGCTTACGGGTGTATTTGAGTGCTACAGCTTCCTTTCGGAAGTCTGACTCGTTGTTTGTGTTGCCCGAGGGCTCCAAAAAGGGCTCGGCAGCCTCGTCTGCTACTATTTCCCATTGGATCAGGCAGACCGTGATCCATGCGTATGAGGTTCGGGGCAAGGTCCCCCCTTTTCCGTTCACGGCTCATTCAACCAGGTCAGTTAGTACTTCCTGGGCGTTCAGACACCAAACTTCTGTGTCTCAGGTGCGCAAAGCGGCTACTTGTGCCTCGGTGCACACGTTTACTAAGTTTTACAAAGTTGATGTTTCGGCATCTGCGGATGCTGCTTTTGGCCGCAAAGTTTTACAGGCGGCAGTGTAGGTGCCTCTGGCGCCTTCCAAGAGGGTTCTGTTGGGTACAGTTGTTGTAGTTTCACCCACCCCTCTAGTTTGGCACTGCTTTGGGACATCCCCACGTGTTATGAAGAGCTGCGTCTGTCAGTGAACGTAAGAGAAAAATGGATTTTATTATAACTTACCGTAAAATCCTTTTCTCTGAGTTCACTGACAGACGCAGCTCCCACCACTCTGATTAGGTTTGTACTGCTTGTTACGAACTGAATGCCATTGGCCAGCGGGGGGTTTTATGCTCAGGTGAGGACGGCCCCCTGGGAGGGGCTAGCCTATCCCTGTTGCTTTTATTTCTGTTTTGCCTAGTCACTCCTGATGGGACGACATAAAACCCCACGTGTTATGAAGAGCTGCGTCTGTCAGTGAACTCAGAGAAAAGGATTTTACGGTAAGTTTTAATAAAATCCATTTTTTTTTTCTTGGTGTCAGGAAAACGTGTCAGAAGCGTCTCAAGCAGATAGCAGAGGAATGAAGCAGCAGATAGATGACGCTTGGTGCTCTGGATTGAGACTATGCCCTATAGAGAGATATGCTTTGTTCATATTTGATGTCTGAGGTTTACAACCACATTAGCCTTGTTAGCTCTGGGATGCTCTCTATTATCTGTACATAATGATTTCTCCTTGATGATGTGAATAAAGCCAACTGAAAATGTACTTTATTATGAGAATCCCTGATTTGTTCCTCTTCTCGAAGTATGTATACATTATTATTCTGGTTTATTATGTGGCTGTGTTCTGTTAGCTGAATGTTTGTTTAATTGTATTTCCATTTATTTGGCCCTGTTAATTTTTTCACAGACCTATTTTTAGAAGCTTCCCAATCGATGCCGTATGCAGTATTATTGAATACATTATGGAATGTGCATTATTCTTTCATTGCTTTCTAAGTGATTGCGGTGAAATGTTTTGCATGACTCAGATATTAAGTCATATTTGCTGAAATTACTGGCTTTTGTCAGTTTGCTAACTGGTTTCACATCTGTTGGTTCCCCCTTGTGCTTTATTTGCAGATGCAGCAGAAGACTTTGTAGATACTTTTTTTGAGGTTGAAGTTGAAATGGAAAAACTTGTCTGCCGAGACCTCATCTGCACATCTTCTAAAGATGAGGAAGGTTGTTTAAATAATTCATTTAAAAGAAATCAAGTATTTCCTAACGCTGACATATGGTCAGTCAGTTTTTATTCATTTATGTAAAACTTTTATCCCAAAAGGAAAAATGAAAAGTGTTGCTCGAACTGCTTAAAAAAGTGTTACCAAGAATTTGGCTTTAAAGTGATTGTAAATGTAAAGTCTCGTTTTGTTTTTCCTACAAAAATAACAAACATGATATACTTACCTGCTCTGTGCAGTTCGATTTGCACAGAGCAGCCCTGATCCTCTTCTTCTCGGTTCCCTCTTATGTGCTCCTGGCCCCTCCTTCCTGTTGAGTGCCCCCACAACAAGCAGCTTGTTATGGGGGCACCCGAGCCAAGTCACAGCTCCCTGTGTCCATTCAGACATGGAGCCCCGCCCATCAAACAGGCCCTTAGACTGGTACTTGCAGACACCTTGCAGGGTGCCTACATTTTAGCACCTGTGTTGGCTTAAATTCATTTTAGATCAGGTCAGGTTACTTAGGTGCTCTTGTGCTTTGAGCGATACAGCACCAGCAATGCAATCCAGGTCGTCCCATTTGGTAATTGTTAGTATCTTTATATAGAACATGGAAAGCACGCTGTGTTTCAGAATTGTGGAGCTACTGGTACAAAGACAAATAGATATGCTATTTAAACTACAGTAGTTTTAATGAATACATAACTGGATTAAATATGAGTTTTTTTATACATGTTTACACTTGCACTTTAAATGTTGTCTGTAAAAGTCCATAAATTGCTTTTTGACGTCCTACTTTCTACTGAGAAATGTCTCCTGCCCCACTTTATAGGCTTTACTGTGTGATAGAGAACATAGTACTAATATTACATTTTACAATATGTGTATTTTTAGGTTTCCTAAAGGATTTATGTGAAGTTTTACTGTATTTATTGCTACCTCCTGGAGACTTCCAGAATAAGATCATGCGATACTTTGTGAGGGTAAGACTGTGTGCTTTATCCTGTTAAAGCCTTTTTTGAACCCAAATGTACAGTAAATGTTTTGTACATGTGTATAAATTTGTTGTGTCTAATACTTTTTATGTTCTTTCTTTAGGAAATCCTTTCACGAGGAATTATTCTTCCTTTAATTAACCTGATCAGTGATCCTGATTATATTAATCAATATATAATTTGGATGGTAAGTTTAAATGTGTTGAAAATAAAGTCACAGTACTTTCTGGGAGCTTTCTGAACACAGGCAATTTATGGAAATTCTCTATAATTTGACTGGATTGTTACAAAGTTAAAGGAACAATATAGAAGCAATACAATTATCATATGTCTGATACATTTTTAGTATGCACTAACTTCAGCAAACTGTGATGCCTGATGCATGCAATGACTTAAAGTGGATGTAAAACCTCACATATACTCAGTGAAGTGAACAGTCTCAGGTGATGCACAGGGATGAAACAAATCTCCCTACATACGTTTTACATGCATATCTGCTGTCTTTCAGCTTTATATATTCTTTAGAAAGTGCAGATTGTGTTAGAGATTTATATTCCTGTTCAGCACTGGAAGTGAAGTCTGGGCATGCAGCCAAGACAGCTGATTGGAGGAAAGGCACACCCCACCCCCCCCTCTCCACATGGGCAGACTTGCAGAGCTGTGCTGTGACAAGACAAGCTCTCTTCTAATCTATTTATAGCAACCTCCCACCACACGGATTTCAGGCTGGTTTTTATCTTGGTTGAGGAGAACTTGTCAGAAGTTATCATGCTGATAAACAGAGCAACTAAACAGCAGAAACAGACAGAACTTTAGAGTGCTTTAGAGAGAGATCAGAAAACACTACAGATAAATGCGGTAAAATTTTATGGATCAGGTTTATATCTACTTTAATTGTTGCTTTTTGCATCCCTTTGGAGATAATGTCTCCTCTTTGAGCATATCTAAACCCAAGAACCAAAATATATTATATTGAGTTTACCAGTCCTAAAATACCAGATCTTCGGACTGGTAAACTCAATATAATATTTTTTGGTTCTTGGGTTTAGATACACTGAAAGAGGAGACATTCTCTCCAAAGGAATGCAAAAAGCAACAACATTTGTAGTTGAGAGAAGTGAACGAAGAAGTGCTGGTAAGACTGGTTGAGACGACAGAGCAGAATGCACAGGACAGCACTGGTTTTCTGGCAGGATCAAGATATAATTTTTGCACTTATTGATCATATGTTATAACACTTTTAGTGGTATATTTTATTAGACCAAAAGGTAGCAAATACTAATAGTTCATTGTTAGGGTTGCATACACTCAGATATGATGTGGTTTTCTAAGTTGCCTTTTCTGAATATCCTCATGTGTTAATTGTCAATAATAATTTGATAAGGTTGCAAAATCTGTCACCACTGCTGCTGTTTATGTCACAATAAATCACAATTCCAGGAATACGGTCGGCTGCCTATTTTTCCAGCATACTTGTCCGACAGAAACCAGCCAAACTGGCTGCCATACACACTGTGTTCTAAAAAACTTTCATATTACATTTTGTATTTCCAGGAGCCTGCTTCTGCTTTTAGTTTTCTTCGGGATTTATTTATAATTGTTTTCACACTCTCTCAGGATTCTGAAAATTTTCCGGCTGAATCCACTTTCAAAAATGTGTGCGTTTGGCGGAGAAAGCTGTTTGGATGGGAATACTTTGGGGTTGATTTACTATTTTATTTATTTATTTTAGGTACTTGTATAGCGGTGTCAATTTACGCAGCACTTTACATATAGATTGTGCATTCACATAGGTCCCTACCCTCAAGGAGCTTACAATCTAAGGTCCCTAACTCACATGCATACATACACATACTAGGGCCAATTTAGACAGGATCTAATTTACTCACCAGCATGTCTTTGGAGTGTGGGAGGAAATGGGAGTACCCGGAGGAAACCCACGCAGGCACAGGGAAAACATGCAAACTCCAGGCAGGTAGTGTCGTGGTCTGTATTCGAACCAGCAATCCTTTTGCTGCTAGGCGAAAGTGCTATCCACTACACCACAAAGTTTTACTAAAACTGGAGTGCAAAATTTGGTGTAGCTGTGCATGGTAGCCAATCAGTTTCTAACTTCAGCTTGTATAATTAAACTTAAAAAAAAAAAAAAAGTGGAAGCTGATTGGTTTCTGTGCAGAGCTGCACCAGATTTTGCACGCTCCAGTTTTAGCAAATCAGCCCCTTAGCCTAGCATTTGGCTCATGATTGCAGCGTGGATCATTTCTCCACCCTGCAAAGCACCACAGCAGCTGCATGTGTACAAACCTGTCTGGTTGCCTTTAAATTTTAAAGAGTAACAGTAAAAATGCCAATCAACTGCTTATTTTTGCCGCTTCCCAATGTGCATCAAAACACACGTTTTTTTGTGGTTCCATGGTGGAAATGATGATTTCTATACAACACATATGTTCAGTGGAGCCGGAAATGAAAAAATGAAAATCCTTCATTTGATTGGTTCTCCTTCATGCATGTGGAAATATGTGGTGCCCACCCCCCTGCTTTCCTCACCCAGCCCTCTAGAGAAAAATATCCTGACTGTCTTGTTGCCGAGTACAGCCAATCTCTAGGTCAGGCCTACCACACCAGAGTGGGCAAATTAACACTGACTAATGGGGTACATCTTCCTGTAGATGACTAAGATGGATGTTTGGGGTGGGGTGGTGTTTCAAAGTGTACTTCATTTGCTTCAACACAGCGATTCTTTATATTTAAAGGTTTAGCCACAATACCACGTATTAGCAGCAAGTGAATCAAATGGCTTCACCTGTGTAGTAGGGTAGGTGGGGTTTTTCTATGTAAGACCGTGTAAGTGGGGCATGCATCTGTAATGTAACCATAATAGTCTTCTTTCTCTCCTAATATAATATGAATGCTATTATGTTGCTTTTCTTGGTGGTTATGAACTTTTTGCCTGTTGGCCTAGGTTGTCTTGGGTGTGCCCAGCTTGCTCTCTATTACACAGCTGATAAGTTAGGCTTCTATCCATGCTGTATCTATATGGCTAAATGCATGGGAAACCTGAAGCGAGCCTACACTAGGTTTCTTGCTGTTATGAAGACCCCAATGAATTCCATTGCTCTTGAAAAGCATCCTAAATGCAAATTCTCTAATCTTATCTCAGTAATTGCATTTATTTTACTTTTACTAACTCACAAAATTGGTCATAGCATCTAATGATAGTCTCATTTTGTAGTGATGATAAAAGCAAACCTATGTCTGTTATGAACATAAATTTCATGTCATCTCCTTCAAAGGTTCTACTTTGACAGTTGAGCTTCATAGTTGTTCTAACAATTTTGCATATCTGCTCTTAGATTCGTGATTCCAATTGCAACTATGAGGCCTTCATGAATGTTATTAAATTAAGCAACAATGCTGGAGAGTTGGAAGCTGTGAGGGACAAAGCTGCTGAAGAATTGCAGTATCTGCGATCTTTAGATACTGTTGGAGATGGTATGTAAAACACCAATGGTCATTTCTGTATATAAAAGGGTATACTTGTGTTGGCCTAGAGTTACTGTACAGGTTAAAATCTGAAAATCCTGCAAATCATGTTTGCCTCATTTATCTTTATCATGTGTTCTTCAGAAGATCCAGAATCTTTAGAGATGGATATATAGCTACAGCAAGATCCTGGAACTTGTTAGGCCCCTTCCACATGGGGCGTCTAGTTGCTGTGCCTCCAATCCTGGTGTTTAGTGTGCCAGAGAGGCACATGTGCAGTGTCCAGCAGATCAAAAAAATTGCTGTGGCTGGAGGTACGCACCTTCAGAGCCCTATGCATTCAAATTACCTGCGTTATGAGTATTTGTCCCTGAATGCATAGGGCCCTAAATGTGAATCCCGCTCGGGTACAGTGTTCAGTCCCATCCATCTGCAGCATGCTTCATCCTGCCAAAGTCTTTGCCAGGCTGCAGGGCTGCATGCTGCACCTGTGGCCACCCAGGCACACTAAAGCACTGGGAATGGAAGCACGGCAGCTAGACTATACTAGAGACCAAAAATATATTTTAGGCTAATGACACACGGGCGATTTAACAGCTATTTGTAGCTAGTGATTTAATCTCTAGAGTCTCTGCTACAAAGTGTTCTTGTTCAGCAATTCGTAGCCAGGCATATCGATAGCTGCAACATTTTATATAAAATCATTAGGAGCTAATGTTACTAGCAATTTGGCCTCAGAGCTGAAACGCTGTTAAATCTTGGTTATGAAGATATAAATCACTTTAAAAAGTCACTATTAGTGATCCTATAGGAAATCATTATGATTATCTTAGCGACAGATTGCTGTAACAAAACAGTAGGGTAATTGCTGCAAGAAAATCGCCTATGTCTCATTAGCCTTACTGTACAGTCACTGCTGCACATTGCAGTTTCCAAATTTTCCATTCTGACAAGTGTCGGTGGCACGTCTAAAAGTGGTTTTGACTTTTTAGAGGGTACAGGCAAAGGTCCTCAGTGTAGTTTCTGCTACCAGTATGTGTTTATGTGAGTTAGCTGTATATCAACACATTTATTGATTTGGTAATTTTGAGCTTAGGTAACAGTATGTCGAATCACATTTAGATAATTCTGCAAAAATATTAAAGTACAGCTAAAGACAAAACATTTTATTTTGGATAGAGTGGAGATGGATTAGAACACTTTTTTTTTTTATTGCTGTCTGTGTCCCAGTTAGGGAGATTCACCCCCTCTATTTGTCCTGTTTACCGTTCTCATAGAAAGTGAAAGTAAAAGAAAACCCCAAATTTTGAGTTGTCCCCAGAAAAGTAACAGAGGGTAAATTTTCCAATGGGGACACTAGTTCTGGTAATCTGGGGGTTGCCAAGGAATCCCCTTAATTTGTAGTGATTTTCTCTTACGTCCTGTTTTGGCTATGAGACAGGAAGTGAACGGAAATCTCCGCAATGGGACGCAGATGGCAAAAAATAATCTGACATGGGTTATAACTCTCCCTTAGTCTATCCAACTTGAAAAAAAGAGTTTTGCCTATAGTTCTAAGATGATTACAGTCAGATTCTGATCTGTCAAATCACATAATTTATTGAGAACCATGCAGTGGTCCCTATCTGCCTGCCTATAACTGATTGTTCAGGTAGACCCTCACACTAAATAGTTGCTGGCAGTTTTGTTGCTCTGACCTGCACCTGCAGTGAGGGTTTGTCGGTGCTCTGTAGTTCCTGTAATCTGTGAATGCGTGTTCTGCCTTCTACAGAGCGGATAGGAAGATATTAGGAAGAATGTTTTCTAAAGCTAATAGCACATGTACAACTATCTTGCTTTTAGCACAGATAATAAACACATATACCAACCATTCATTTAACCATAAAGAAATTAAATCCCAAACAAAGCAGCGCACAGGAAGCATAGATTCCTTTAATGAAATCTTTTATTAGTTTGTCAGACTTTTTAATACTGCGTCAAGTCAAAATGTAGAATCACCCATAAGATATATTCGTATTACACCAGCACTAAATCATGCAGGTAGAATTCATTCCTTACAAGTTATGTTAAATACTTCTGGGCTACATATTGCGATCAAAAGAGAACAAAAAAGAGTGATTTTTACAGTTTGTACTTTCACAGGCATATTTATAAAGCACTGAATGTGCTGGCCAAACATTCACTGTTGGTGAATCAATCATTAATTATAAACCATACACCTGGAAGATTCCAATGGATTGAGTGTTTGGTGAATCTCAGATTCACAGCTGTGTAAATGTGCCCCTTCAAGTTGTTCCTTTTAATCCACTGGTGAATGCATAGATGAAGCTGTACACATCAGAAACCTAACCATAAGAAATTCTGTCCACAGCGACCTTAAATTTAGATTAGGGGCTCCTGCTCAGGTTTGGGTGGAAGCTGCTAGATGAGTGCAGGCTGGAAGTGAGACCGTCTAGACTCAGGATACACTATACAGATAGAAGGGTATTCCCACAGCCGCACACCTATCCGGCCATGTCATTATGAAAAAAAAGCAGCCTCAGTTCGCTCCGTTAGAAGCCACGTTCCCAGAATTTGTACCCTTGATTATCCCTTCCTGTAAAAGTGGAGGAAGCATAGTACTTTGAATCAAAATAAAACTAAGGCTAGAAGAGGAGGACCCTCACTATGCCAACATCCAAATATGTAGTGCAAAGATTGAAAGAGAAAATCCCTTTCAAAAACTCTGTGGGCACACCAAAGGACATAAATAGCAAGGATAAAATGAATATACTTTATTACAAAATCGGGTTAAAATCGAAATACATATAACAAATAAACATAAAAAGCATCCTCTATTAAAAAGGTCCAGCACTACCCATAAGACCAAAGGGGAAGGGGGGTGGGGGTCTTAGAAGCCCATCTAATATAGCAAATTGCTGTACGTTAATAGTATAGACCCAAATGTTCCTCCATCTTGGTCTGTTGTATGCCCCTCACATGCAAAAAAAAAAAAGGGAACTCTCTAGCAATACACACAAAACTGAGCATGTGCAGAGTGCCCTCAAGGCTCTGTGCTATTAGCAGATGGATTGGAGACAGTGGAAGGAGAGGACCAGAGAAGAAAGCATCAAACAGCCTTTTTACTCAATGCGCAGAATTTACCCCCGTAGGTTCCACAGTGAGTATAACCTGCATTCTTTACCGCATATACAGACTGATTTTACTGTTGTGGGTTTAGTAACACTTTAACCACTTCCTTACTGGGCACTTAAACCCTCCCTCCTGCCCGGACCAATTTTCAGTTTTCAGCACTGTCACTTTTTGAATGACAATTGCGCGGTCGTGCAACGTTGTACCCAAACAAAATTGACATCCTATTTTCAAACAAATAGAGCTTTCTTTTGGTGGTATTTGCTCACCTCTGGTTTTTATTTTTTGCGCTATAAACAAACAAAGAGCGACGATTTTGTAAAAAGCACAATCTTTTTAAATTTTGCTATAATAAATATCCAAAAATAAAAAAACTAATTTATTCATCAGTTTAGGCTACCATGCCCCCCCCCCCCCCCTCACAGAGCGTGTGGTTAACTTATCAGCATATTTCTTGGTTTATTACATTCCAAAAGTTAGCTATAATACAGTCTCTAGTCATCTAGTGCCCTTGGTTGTTTGGATCACATTAGAATCATTAGGAAAATACAGAAATACCTGTCAATACTCTGTTTTACACATCTCTAGTAATTATAATAAATAAGTCATCAATGTTTTTTAGCTATGTTCTTAAAAGATGTATACTGCACAGTGCTCACTCACAGTTGTGCAATAGGTTGCGAGGTACTTGACGACATACAGATTCTTGCTTTTGTCTTTTTGCTAGATATCAACACTATAAAAAACCAGATAAACAGTTTACTGTTTGTAAAGAAAGTATGTGAAACAAGAATACAGAGGTTGCAGTCTGGAAAAGTAAGTTGTTAAACTGGCATTATAATGTTGTTAACTGGTTGTAAACCCTTACATATAGCCACAGAGATTACAGATCCCTGCCTGCATTCTAAACACAGAAATCAAAAGTTATTTCTGAGCTCCATCAGGCACGGGGATCTGACATCACACACTGCAAACATAAAGAGGAGAGTTGAGTGTAATCTGAGACCTGAGTGGAATAAATGGACACACACACTGTATCATAGAAAAACATGCAGCAGAGATCGTCAATCACCTTTTGTATGCTGGAAGAGGGAGGTCATGTCCTGTCAAAAGTGAGTCATGCAGATAGCAGAGGGAGAACAGAAAAACCGAAATCTCACAGGGTGCTTTGGGGTGATTGTGGCAAGTACACACTATAGAGGGGTATACTTTGTTCATTTTTTTTTTCAGAGGTTTACAACCACTTTAAGGATGAAAATATGTAGTAATAACTTGTGGTGGCATAGGAACATTTAGTGAATTGGAATATTTAACACAATTCTTTCCTGGTATTAGACATTCTATATTGCCTACCAAATCAATAGAAATTGTAACTGTTTATATTACTTAAAATAGATATTCCCTCAAAAGTTAGACACTTGATAGAATTATTCTCTTTAGTGTGTCATCTCTCCCTGCCAGTTACTGGCATAGGATAATAAGAGGTGCCAAAAAGTAACGGATTCCTGCACGAAAAATACAAATTATTCATATTTGAACATATAACTTTATAGTCCAGATGCTTATCTGCATGACGTTAGACTGTTAACTGGACACTGTGTAAATGAAAAATGTCATATGGCAGTAATATGGTTTTGAAAAATATTAACAAGGCCACTATTAAATAATTTAACACTGCAGTACTTGGAGGTAGGTCTGTTAGTCATTTTGTTACCCCATATAAAAGGATATGTGTGCGGTTTCCTAGTATCATTGGGATCACAAACTTGGGAGAGAGGAGACCTTATCCATAAATTCAGATGGCATTCTTCATTGGTTAGGTCTTTTCTTTAAAGATTTAAAGCATTTACATTCATTGACCTCATTCAGGTTGAGATAATCAACTGTTAGGCAACTCCAGGCAAATGTGGCCATTTAAAGACAATCGTTGGGCCACCAGCATTATACATTAAAGTGATACTAAAGTCTGTTTGTTTTCTTTAAACATAACCAACATGGTATACTTACCTGCGCTATGCAGTGACTTTGCATAGAGCAGCCTGGATCCTCCTCTTCTCGGGTCCAGCTTGCTATTGGGGCACCTGAGCCAAGCCACTGCTCTGTGTGTCCATTCAGACACGGAGCCACGGTTCGCCCCCTCCCGCTCTCCTCATTGGCTAACTGACTTTGACAGCAGTGGGAGCCAATGGCACCATGCTGCCGTCTCAGCCAATGAGGAGGGAGAGTCCCGGTTGAGACACTCCTGCAATATCTCTGTATCAAGGTGGACTCAGGTAAGTATTGGGGGGGCTGCTGCACACAAAAGGTTTTTTGTATCTTAATGCATAGAATGCATTAAGATAAAAAAACCTTTGGACTTTACAATCACTTTAATATAACCATGCTCTGTGCATGTGTTGCCCATATTTCAGCCTGCACGCCATAGTCTTTTGCAGGTGACACCAATAAAACATCTCTGCTGAGTTTTCACTTACTACTTGTTGTGCTTCTCATACCTTCCACCCATTGTAAAGATTAACCACAAATGAAATGTGTTACCTGCAGCTTGCATTGGCATTACATTTCGTGGACACTGCTACGGTACATTCCTACAGCTTGATGACAATTTTAAATAAGATTCAAGCAGCGTTAGAGGTTAAATTCAAAATTGTTTTGTAAGCTACTTAAGCAAATTTTAATGTAATACTTAGGCTTGTAAATATTGATGGGGTGCAATTTAAGGGGTGCGTTTTTAATCTGTGCTTGGAGTTCAACTGTAAATGACAATTTCTATGCAGAGTCTTAGTTTTCAAAGAAGTTTTAAGGCATTTAATAAAATTGCTGCTCCTTTCAGTTTCTTTAATAATTGAATTCTAAGTATAGACACGGGAAAGTAATTGAGCGGTTTACCTGATCCTTGCTGCATGTCCTCAATCTGCTTCTTAATATTAGTACTATGGCTTGCAGTAAAGCATGCTACATGCATTGCAGTGCCATTCATTTTGAATGGGACCCCAGCACAGCTAAACAACACACCTGCATTGCAGCAGACTGCAAAATCATGATTACACTTTACTGAGTTGTGTGCTTCCTTAGATAAAATGGTACAAGTATGTTTTTCCTTCCGCTCTCAAGCATTGACTGCCCATTCAAAATAGGCTTGCTGAATATAATGTATGTATGTTCAGATGTGACTTAATGCATGTGTATTCATGCAATGCACCAAAGCAAACATGTTTGAATGGGCCTCAATTATTGTACTGTAAACTGTAGTTTTCAAAGCTTATGTACAGTTGCTGCCTTAAATCCCATTTTGGGGAGACTAACGCCATATTGTACTTTTTGTACAGGAAATTGATACTGTGAAGTTGACTGCAAACTTTGGAAAACTTTGCACAGTCCCCCTGGACAAAATTCTTGTACACAATGTTGCACTACAGTTTTTTATGGGTAAGTAAAATCAGCTTCCATCATGATTTCCACATGAGATTTTTTTATATAATGTAATGTGCATTCAAGTATCTGGTCTGGCCGAAATTTTAAGGGCTTTCAAATGACATTGGTTGCCTTAACAACGGCACGTTAGAATGCTCTGAAGAACAGCTTTTCAGAATTTCAAGTGAATTTTGGAATTCTTCTGGTGTATGCCCAGCTTAAGGCTACATTCACACCAGCGATTTCAGACTCTGCAAATTGCAGTGGCATGATTCTTCTGATTCCTGCTGTTGCTGTGAGCAGCTAGGTGCAGATGCCAACCCCAATCACTATAATGGCAAGTTGCCGGCGGCCACAGCTATTCATGGCTATGCACAGAGCTAGCGATTACCTGCGGTGACCACTAGCTGTGCAGACAGCCGTGAATAGCTGCGGCTGCCAGCAACCACACCTAGCCACTCACAGCAACAGGAATCAGAAGATTCCTGTTGCTGTAGTTTGCATCGGCTTAAATTGCCGGTGAGAATGTAGCCTAGGGGCTTGGGTGTTTAAATGTCTGGGATCTGTGTTTTTTTTGGAAGGGTCTGGAGTACAGTGAGGCTGCATAGTGAAATGTGCTCGGAATCTTACAGAATAGTGTACACTGACATTTTCAGCTGGGTTTGCTTTGTGCATTTGTAATATGCAGTCTGACCTATGCATTGCAGTGCTTTTGTTTTTTATGTTTTACTTTCAAGGTAAAATAATTAATTGTAGGCACTTGGCAAACAGAATGTGCTTTTATAGGAAGGCTATGCCGAAAGGTACATGGGAGCGTACTGACCTCTTTCTGAAAAGGATAGTTCTTTTGCTGTCTTTGACTTGTAGGATAACTATACTTTTAGCACAGTCCTCTAAAGTGTACATGGAGCTGTTTTGATCAGAGTATGGACATGTTAAATAGTACTGACAGGTTTCTATTGCTGTCTGTGTCCCCAATGGGGAGACCATCATCTCTGTGTTTCTCTGGTACAGAAAGTGATGGGAAATTCAAACGTTTATAATTGTCACAAGAACAGGTCAGGGGAAATCTTCCAATGGGGACACATATATTCTGATGAGAACTGCCTAGGAGGGAATTTTCCCTCTTTTGGAGGGATATTCACTCTCTTCCTGTTGTGTCACTGGGACAGGACGTGAAAGGGCTTCTCCCCTACTGGAAAATGGCAGCAGAAAGAAAACACTGATAGGTTTGTTAATCATTCCTTACTGTTTCCATGTTTCTAAAAAAAAATGGGTTTTAGATTACACTTTAAGCGGTCACAAAATCACTAGTTTTAGCAGTCACTAAATCACTAGTTGGGACTAGTAAACAACATTTGGAAGTCAGTAGATTAGCAATGTAGCCATACAGCTAACATTTTCATAGGGAGAGGCCCTCATTGGCAGCCTCTATATTTCACAAAACATAGGTTTTCTTTAATGTGTCTTAACCAGGGCTTGACAGATTTGCTTTGAATCTAGGAACCAGCTAAAAAAGTTAGGAGCCAGTTTGTGCGTGTCAAAAAGTCCCCTATGTAATAATTTTTGGTGACAGGTTCTCTTTAATGAGGCATGCAGGGTCTAAAAGACCCTGCATGTTTCCCCTGTGCTCCACTGAATGTAATGCAGGGCAGATCGCACTTTACCCACATTTGTGTGTAAGCAATTTTACAGCAGCAGAGCCACGCGAATGCTTCCACCTGACAAGTGAACCCTGCTGCTTGCCCACAGCAGGGCTTAATGTAAAAAAACGACCTTTCTGGTGGGCAATACAAATTGTGCTTCCCTGCAACAGTAAATGGGCTGACAAAAGCCCAGGCGCCAGGATGCAAGTTCTAGTCCCCATGGCAACCTGGTGCCTGAGATTTGTCGAGTCCTGCTTTAAACCCATTTCCAGTATTTTATATAAAGCAGCCGCTAATACCACTATGTAAGCAACAGTCTATAGCACATCTCAAATTTTTTTTCAAATGTCTAAAAAATAAAAATGCTAAAATACCTTTTCTCTGCTATATACTGCGGTCACCCCTTACGTAGCCTGAGCCTTTTTACTCAGGAAATCCACTCCACAAGCCTATGCATTGTGAATCACATGGAATGGCTAGCAGGACAGAAGAAGCCTTCACCAATCATTCTTGTTGCAGTTGCTCAGCAAGCCATAATAGCTGATCATGTGAGACCGAGGGGAGGGGAGAGAGAGTGGATGTCATTCAGCCTGCTGGAGCTGCTCAGCAAGCCAACAAAGTCTTGAGGGGCGGCTTCCATAGCCCAAATGAGGCAGTGAATGGCTTTCTAACAGAAGATTCAGAGCATGCACACGAAGAATGGCAACATAACATCTGGAGGATCGGCTGTTATAGCGTTGCCACTCACAATAAGGAAATGCGAGAAAATTGCAGGATTAACCAGGTATTTGCTACTTCTAAAAAGTTGAATGATGGCAAGCTTCAGCACACAGGAAGAGAACATGCTTTTAAAGAAAGGGTTTAATGACATTTTAAGAAACTTTTTAAGAAAACTTCCTTAAAGTGGTTGTCAACTCTGGACAACCCTGTAGGTTCCCTGCATATCTCCTAAACCTGCATGTTTCAGGAGATATACAGCGTACTTGCATGTGCCGACGTCATCGGCACATGCGCAGTGAAGAAACGGCCTCAGTGCCGTTTCTTCACTGAGATCTTGCCGCGATTGGCGGCTCCCACGGCTCCGGCCTATCACAGAGCCGAGTCCCCGGCCCCGGAAGGAAGAGGGGCAAAGATGGACACTTCCTGGAGCGGGGTACAGTGTGGGTTTCTAATGCAGGTAAGTGACACATAATAGACTAGTATGCAATGAATATTGGCCTATTATGCTTTTGCGTTGCAGGGTAACAAAGAGGAAGTAAAACCCATCAGGGTTTACTTCCTCTTTTAAAGGGGTAGTAAACTTCTTTTTTTTTTTTTAATACTTACAGGTAAGCTTATAGTAAAGCTTACCTGTAGGTAAAATGATTATCTCCTAAACGTGAACTGTTTAGGAGATATTCTAGTGAGCAGCAGCCACTGACGTCACTGGCGCATGCGCTCTGAAGGAACAGCATACCCGTGCCATTCCCTCAGAGCTGTGTGCTGTGGCCTAGACTCTCGCGTCAGATTACCGGAGTCCCCGAACCCTTTGGATCCCTGCAGCTGATCTTTACCCCATTACCGACTTACCGTGCCTTGTTTTGTGCTGTCTCTGTCTGGAGGGAGCCATCTTGGTAGAGGCAGAGCTTTGATTCCTCATAGCGGGGCTGCCCACTGATGATCTGATGACTGGTGGAGAAATAATAGCAGGAAAGGTGACGAAGGCTTCCTCTTGTTTGCAGCACAGTAATGACTTCACAAAATCTCACTCCAACTCTTGTAACACTATCAGAGGCAGCATTGCCTTGGATGACCCCACACTGCAGATATACAGCTATGAGGCTACAGAACAGAAATGCCTAGGCATTGGAAATTCACTGCTATTTTTTTCAAAGTAATTCAAGGCACAAGAATTTCAGGATACTACATATAGACATAATTTATATTCCCAGATGTTTCCTATAACCTAGCAGAAATTATAATTTTTTTTTTTTTAGTTCAGGTCCACTTTGAACACAAAACCATTTTTTCAAGAAAGTACCTAATAGAATGCATTCTTGTAGAAGTGTTTGTCCAACTCTGACACCTTTGTATGCAAACCCTTAGGCTGTTGTGCTCCTGCTGATGTAGAGTATGTGTGGATTTTTCATATACTTCCCTCTCCCTCCCCCCTCTCATTTGGCTGGTTCTTTAGGTCATTATGTGCTTGGCCTTAACTGCTGTCTGACTATTAGGAAGTGGGCAAAGTATTTTTATGCATAGATCTTGCTGATCCAGCCTGTTTCCTTTCCTAATAGTTATATACAGTTGGGAAAATAATTATTTGGTCCCCTGCAGATTTTGTAAGTTTGCCCACTTACAAAGAAATGAAGGGTCTATATTTTTTATCATAGCTGTATTTTAAACGATAGAGACAGAATATCAACCAAAATCCAGAAAAAAAAAAACCTAAAATAAAATAAATGCTATAAATTAAGTTGCAGTTCAGTGAGTAAAATAAGTACTTGATCCCCAAGCAAAGCATGACAAAGTACTTGGTGGAGAAGCCCTTGTTGGCAAGCACAGAGAGAGGTAAGACATTTCTTGTAGATGGTGACCAGGTTTGCATACATCTCAGGAGGGTTTTTGGTCCACTCTTTTTTTTACAGATCTTTTCTAAATCCTTAAGGTTTCTTGCCTGTCTCTTGGCT
>BLSH010144960.1:1865683-1888863 GCA_018402905.1 Glandirana rugosa | reverse complement strand
TTTTTATTTTTTACTAAAAATGGCGGCGATCTGCGATTTTTTGCGGTACTGCGATATTGGGGCGGACATGTCGGAACGTTTTGACACTTTTTTGGGACCATTGGCATTTATACAGCGATCAGTGCTATAAAAATGCACTGATTACTGTGTAAATGCCATTGGCAGTGAAGGGGTTAACCTGCAGGGGGCGCGCTAAGGGTTAACTATGTTCCCTGGGCGTGTTCTAACTGTATTGGGGACTGCCTATCTGGGGAAAGGAAGTTATCACAGCCTTCATGTACGAGAAGGCTGTGATCACTTCCCTTCCCCCTCACACAGAGCGGAGGTCCGTGTTTACATACACGGACCTCCGCTCATTCGCTCCGGGGGGGCCATCGCGGGTAGCCGGCGGCAATCGAAGCCGCCGCACCCGCTCCCTGGACCCCCCCGGACACAGTGAGTATGACGGCGTTTTGCGATAACGAACCACTTTGTCGCCGTCAGATGCCGATCGGCGGTCGGCAAGTGGTTAAAGGAACAGGATCCATTTTGCTTTTTCTTTTTTTTTTTTTTTTTTTTTAGACTAACAAACGCTTTAGTGATTTAGAGACGATCAGTAGAAGAGCGAACCAAAATCCCTCCTGAGATGTGTGCAAACCTGGTCACTAACTAAAAGAAACGTCTTACCTCTGTGGCAAGGGTTTCTAGTCACTAAGCACTAAGTCATGTTTTCCTTGGGGATCAAATACTTATTTTGCTCACTAAACTGAAACTCAATTTATAACATTTGTATCATGTGTTTTTTATGCATTTATGGTTGATATTCTGTCTCTACTATTTAAAATACACCTATGATGAAAATTATAGACACTTTGTTTCTTTGTAATTGGGAAAACTTACAAAATCTGCAGGGGATCAAATAATTATTTTCCCCACTGTATTTGCTAAAATAGCTTCTAGTCCAAATGGTTCATTTTCTGTTCAGAGCTGACTAAATACTATTAAAAAAGTGATTTCAAAACAGCTGTTTTCTGTGGCTGCTAACTGTAGCAATTAAACAGTCTCTCTCTCGCCCTCGCCCTCTCTCTCGCCCTCTCTCGCCCTTTCCTCCTCCCTTTCTCTCTCTCTATCCCCCCCCCTTCTCTGTCATGCTCTCGCTCACTGTCACTCTCTCGTCATCTCTGTCTGTTACTCTCTGGACCCATTCACACTAGTTTGCATTGCAGCGACACACATGCTGGAAGATGGTTTATCACATGTTGCTGCAGCTCATTCATTTTGAATGAGCCCAAGTACAGGAGAAATTGCGCCTCTTTTTTTCAAGCAGTGTAGAAACTAGTAGTTTAAATATAGTATCTGGTTCTGGATGTTGAGCGACGTGTGCACACACACACACCCTTATTTACATGTAAGCATCCATTGACCTAGTAACAAAGTAATAAATAGCATGCCATTTACTTTGTCATAATCCATTTGTTCATTTGTGTCTTTTTCCCAATATAAATTTGGATATGACCTTTGACTCATCTAGTTTCCCTGTTTAACGCAGATTTTATGCAGCAGACAGGAGGGCAGGCACATCTGTTCTTCTGGCTTACAGTAGAGGGATACCGGGTGACAGCACAGCAGCAGCTGGAGGTGTTGCATAGTCGGCAGCTAGATGGAAAACACCAGACCAACCAAACAAAAGGTCTTTTAAGAAGTGCTGCGCTTGGCGTATTTGATCAGTATTTATCAGAAAAGGTATGTTTTCCCATCTTTTGGTGGCGCATGGGCATTCGTTTTAAAACCAGAACATTTATTCTTAAGATCATAAGTGTGAAAACTCCACTTGGCCTGAGTGTTTTTTTACAGTTGTGCTGACTTCCAAAATCTGTACTCTGTTGATTTGTGATTACTATTTACTTTCAGGATTCTATTCTTCCACAATAGGAACTTGCATTTTTCTTAAAGCTGCAATATTACCATGTTATTTTGGAGGTTTCTTATACCATTGTGTTTTTTTATATTGTCCTCATTTCCTCCTCCTCCATTTAGCTTTAAAGCTTTGCAAAGATTTCATCTAACTGTCCTAATTTTTGTGGGATTACTTTTTACCCATATAATTGATTAACTCATTTAATAAATTAAAACAAGTAGTATACTCACTAACCAATGTAAACAACATGCTCATCAATGCAATTCAAAAACAAGTACGTTAGAACTTCTATACTAACTTCTTATCACTGGAAGAAGGCACGCAGGTTTACAAAGGTTTCAAGGGGTATCACCTTTTCTTCAGAGCCATTTGGTTTGGAGATTTTCCAGTATGCAGAAATATAGCTGCATGCTGTAAGTAGTGCTTCTAACACTTGTGGAAGCTCTTTATAAGTGTAATTCCACTTCCATTTTTTTTTTTGTTAACAGTAGTAGATAATCGAATGTGGTTGCAAATAGAAACAGGTCATTTTAATAGCATGATATTCTATAGTGTCTGCTGTGGCAGATGTATATTATATCAAAGAAGTTCTAAAGACTTAAGGTTTTTTTTACCTTATTGCATTCTATGCATTAAAGTGATTGTAAAGTCTTTTTTTTTTTTTTTTTCTATAAAAATAACAAACATGTTATACTGGATTTGCACAGAGCAGCCCAGATCCTCCTTTTCTCAGGTCCCTCTTCTGTGACCCTGGCCCCTCCCTCCTGTTCAGTGCCTCCACAGCAGGCAGCTTGCTATGTGGGCACCCGTGCCAAGTCACAGCTCACTGTGTCAATTCAGGCACGGAGACACTGCCCCGCCCCTCTCTCCCCTGATTGCCTAGCTGACTTTGACAGCTGCAACAGCCAATGGTGCCCCTGCTGTGTCTCAGCCAATGAGGAGGGAGAATCTTGGACGGCTGAGACACTTGTGGACATCGTTGGACAGAGATGGGCCTCAGGTAAGTATTACAGGGACCTGAGGGGGCTGCACACAGAAGGCTTTTTATCGTAATGCATAGAATGCATTCATATAAAAAAAAACCTTCTGCCTTTACAACCACTTTAAGGTAAAAAAGCTTCTGGGTGCAGCTTCACCCCCAGCCTCCCTTATACTTACCTGAGCCCCATCTCAATTCAGCATGTGCATGAGAGCAGCGGCTCTCCCAGGTCTCTCTCTCCTCATTGGCTGATATAGCAGCGAGAGCCATTGGCTCCTGCTGCTATCAAAAGCAGTGAGGAGAGAGCGGTGGGCAGGTCCGAGCAATGTCCATTCACAGTAGCAAGGGACCAGCGGGGGAACCAAAAAGAAGAGGATCGGGGCTGCTCTGTGCAAAACCACTGCACAGAGCAGGTAAGTATAACATGTTTCTTATTTATTTTTTTAAATATTAGAATAACTTTAATTTTAAATAAACTTGCAGGAGCCTATTTTTGCTAAAAATGTCTGAGTTGCTCTACCTTAAATACCCATTTAAATAGATATATATTTTTTTAATTTGTAGTATCTTCCTCCTATGGGCATTTTCCGGACATTAAGTATGGAGTGCTCAAATTTCAGTGCAATAATGAAAGTGCTGTACTATACACACAGACGTCAATTTAATTCACAGAGTGTTGTGGTACAAACAGCAGTCACTGAAGTGTTAGACATTTCACTATATCACACATATCGATGGCAAACATTTTAAATGCCAATTCACACATATCATGGTGACAAACGCTTTTTCTGTGCTGGAAGAACGCCAGTCACAGCTAGGACACACAGAAAACAATTGTTATTCTTCCGTTCACTGACAGACGCAGCCTTCTTATGACACGTGGGGTTATGCTCCTATCACTAGGAGTATACTAGGCAAAAATAAAGCAAAAGCATAGGTTGGCCCCTCCCAGAGGGCCGTCCTCACCTTAGCATATAATCCCCCTGCTCTGCATAGCACATCAGTTTTAAATTGCCTAGTGCAAGGAGTAGACCTGGTTCCCTATGGGATCTGCGGTCTCCTGAAGATTTTTTCTGATGAAGACTGCTATCAAGAAGCTGGCTGTGGTATAGAGGATATCTAGAATCCAAAAACTTTCCCCAGTCTGGCCGACACTATGCGAGCTATCCTGAGCGGGGGCCTGCCGCATAGCGCCCGTTCCGTGTGGGCGGCCAGTGGCTAAAACCCGCTAGAGCCCAGTGACTGGTTTTGTTCCTGTCCAGGGGCCTGGCCAGCAGCATGCCTCTCTATGGGGAGGCAAGTCTGCTCCGGGTGGCTACCCGCTGCGCCCGTCGGATTGGTGAGTGGACCCCTCTTCCGTCCTAGGGGCGCTGGAGAGTGGGCACCTGGGTAGCTTCTGTGGTAGCCGGCCGGTGGGGGTCCGTTAGTGTGGACACACTGGGTGGTACCCCTTTGAGGATTATCTCCCTTTCCTTCACCCCGCGCCCCCCCCCTAGTACCGCACCTTGCACTGACCGTTCAGAGCACTGCATTAAGCGGTTCGCCGCCATTCGGTGTGGATCACCGTTCGTTCGTCTGCCGACCACACCATTTTGCTATAAGCTCTGCTTGTGTTAATGGCAGCATCCATTGTTTGGTAACCACATGTGGTTTTCAGCCTGTCCTTTGGTGGCCCCCAGTGGTTGTTTTTGGTACAGGAAGTGATATAAACGGAATTAGTACTTCCGGTTTCACTTGGACAACATGGCTGACACTCTGTGGTGCAGGCTCTTGAAGTGCAGTGGATCTTTGGGCATTGCTCTTTCTGGTCACAAGTGCTGAGGCATTTAAAACAGCAAGTATAGCTGGCTCTCCCTGGGTGCTGGTAGTGGTGGGTGCAATCCTCCCGGGTCTCCCTGGCTGATTGGTGGGGTAGAGGTGGTGGTCACACAGTGGGGGTGCTGGAAGGCTGGGATGTCAGAGGCCGACAAGGCTATGGCAGGTGTACCTGCAGATCAACAATCCACCCCGGGAACCTTGGGTCCCTGGAACAGCTGAGGGCGGTATTTGGGGGGTTCTTTCCCCGGGCGGGGGACCCGGTTCCGGGGGGCCCCAAAAAAACGCCCACCCCCCTCTTTCCTCAGGGGAGGATTCGGATCCAGAAAGCACCTCAGTGGTCAGACCTGTGGACCTATCAGAGGGTGAACTGCCCTCAGAAGTCGAAGGTGATCAGGTGGCTCCTTTTTCGCTTGATAAAGCGATAGTGGCCACTCTGATCACTGATATCCGCGACTCCATGCGGCTTGACCAAGCAAGAGAATCGCATGAGTCCACGTATATTTGTGGATCACTTAAACCCCCTAGGTCCCCTAGGGCTTACCCTTATGATCAGGTGTTTGAATGGCTGCGGCCACCAAATTCCTTTGCTTTTCCTAAAAGCTTTGCTGTTCGCTACCCCTTTGAGGATAGCTTTACTAAGAGATGGGCTTCCCCAACGGTGGAACCCCCAGTGGCCCGTCTGAATAAGGCAACGACCATTCCCTTGGAGGGGTCTCCATCTTTTAAGGAGGCGGCTGATCGCCGCACGGGGCAGTGTCTAAGGCACTGTTCTTGTTGGCTGGGTCAGCCATGCGGCCAGCTCTAGCTGCTGCGATGGCGGCACAATCTCTTCACGAGCATGCTGCCACACTGCACACTGGTTTAACTTGTGAATGTGCACAGGCTGAGGTGCAGCGGGCACAACATTTGGAAGAGGGTCTCCGCTACATATGCCATGCTGCTTTGGACCTTCTTCCCATATTGTCAAAAATGTCTGTTTTTGCAATCGTTATCAGGCGGGTGCTGTGGCTCCGCTCTTGGTCGGACGACCAGGCTTCAAAGAAAGCTCTTGCAGATCTTCCCTTTCAGGGAGGGCATCTGTTTGGCCCACAGTTGGATGAAATCCTTAAGGATTTCACGGGAGGGAAGAGTACTTTCCTTCCAGAGCCAAAGCGGCGGGATTTTCGCCGTAGGCAGGGTCCTGTTTCTTCAGGTCAGAAGAAGTTTTTTTCGGGCACCCGGCTCAGCGGGTAAGGGCTTCAAGTCCAGTAGGGCTTCCGCTGGGCCCAATAAAAGGCCCTGGCAGCATAAGTCCGAAAAAGCGAAGGATAAATCAACCTCCGCATGATGGGTTGCGCCTGCCCGACTCACGGGTGGGGGGCCGATTGCTGGGGTTCGCAGACAGATGGACTGCCTGCATCACTGATCGGTGGGTACTGGAGGTGGTGTCTTCCGGGTACAGGATAGAATTCATCTCTCTGACCCCAGAAAGGTTCTTCCCTTCAAACTTGAGACTCCCTCAGGGGCGTCGGGAGGCACTGCTAGGCGCCGTTCGGGCGCTTGTCGGGCGCTTGTCGGACAGGGGGTGATTGTACCCCATGAAACCCATGGCGGAAAGATTTCATGGGTTTTACTCAAACCTCTTTGTGGTGCCCAAAAAGGGCGGTGTCAGGCCAGTTCTGGACTTGAAGGCATTAAACCGCTTCGTAAAGACGAAGAGATTCAGGATGGAGTCCATCCGCTTGGTCGTGGCCGCCCTGCACCAAGGGGAATTCATGGCGTCCCTGGATATCAGGGACGCGTATCTCCATGTTCCAGTTTGTCACAGTCACCAGCGTTTTCTACGCTTCGCAGTGGGGGACCGGCATTACCAGTTTGTGGCACTTCCCTTCGGGTTGGCTTCATCTCCCCGAGTGTTCACCAAGGTGGTGGCCCCGATGCTGGCGCTGCTGAGACAGAGAGGTATTGCGGTAGTAGCATACCTCGACGATTTACTCCTGAGAGCAGAGTCTGCTGCGGCTCTGGAGGAGAACGTGACAATCAAGGTGTCCACGTTAAGAGTTCGGTTGGCTGATCAACCTGCAGAAATCATCGTTGACTCCATCCTGCCGGCTGGAATACCTGGGTCTGGACACGGTGCAGGCAAGGGTGTTTTTACCACCAAACAAGCTCCTGACACTTCAGGCAGCAGTGCGGACCGTTTTATCACGCCAGTGGTCCTCCTTACGGTTCTGTATGTGAGTGTTAGGGCTCATGGTGTCGACTTTCAAAGCGATACCTTAAGCCCAGAGTCACACTCGGCTCCTGCAGAAGGCGATTTTGTTGCAATGGGACAAATCCCCCCCCCCCATCCCTAGACAGACTGATCAGGTTGGATCATCAGTCCCGAGGATCCTTGATTTGGCGGATTCGGGCTCCGGCCCTAAAATTGGAAAAATGTTTTCTCCCCCTCAATTGGTCGATAGTAACGATGGATGCCAGCCTGTCGGGCTGGGGAAGGGTCCTGGGTCAGTTCTCTGCCCAGGGTCGTTGGTCAGTGCAGGAAGCTTGTCTTCCAATAAACGTACTAGAACTGAGAGCGATCAGACTTTGTCTGTCACGTTGGTCAGAAAGGCTGCGAGGCCTCCCTGTCCGGGTTCAGTCGGACAATGCCACGGCTGTGGCAAATGTGAACCATCAGGGCGGAACAAGAAGCTCGGCAGCAGCCGAGGAGGCGACTTTGATCTTTCGGTGGGCAGAACTTCACGTGCCAGCTCTCGTTGCAATCTACATCCCAGGCGTGGAAAACTGGCAGGCGGACTTTCTCAGCTGCCGGACTCTGGATCAGGGGGAATGGTCCCTACATCCAGAAGTGTTCCGCCAGATTTGCCTCAAGTGGGGCACGCCAGAGGTGGACCTCATGGCCTCCAGGTTCAATCACAAGGTACAGACCTTTGTGTGCAGAACAAAAGATCCGTTGGCGGTCGCCTCGGACGCACTGCTAGCGCCCTGGGGTCGGTATCGGCTTCTGTACATCTTTCCTCCTCTAAAGCTTCTACCGCGGGATAGAAGCAGAGGGAATCCCGACAATCCTGGTAGCTCCGGATTGGCCTCGTCGTCCTTGGTACGCCGACGTAGTACGGATGGTGTCAGGTGTTCCGTGGTGTCTTCCACTTCGCGAAGACCTACTATCTCAGGTGCCCATCTTGCACCCTGCTTTACCCTCGCTGGCTTTGACGGCTTGGCTATAGAGTCCCAGGTGTTGAGGGATAGGGGTGTCTCGGATCCCTACTATGATTGAAGCACGTAAGGGTACTTCACGTAAGATTTATCATAGGACCTGGAAGGCCTATATTACCTGGTGCGAGGCAGGGGGTTGGAACCCCCGCTCTTATATAGTGTCCAGAGCACTGACTTTTTTGCAGCAAGGACTGGACAAGAACCTGGCGTTTAAGTACGCTTAAGGGTCAGATTTTGGCCCTGGCGTTTCTTTTTCAACAGCCCTTGGTGTCTCATTCATTGATCCGTACATTTGTACAGGGAGTACGTCATGTGGCTCCTCGGATACGGTCGCCTCTGGCACCGTGGGATTTGAATCTGGTGCTTTCTGTGCTGCAGAAACCACCATAAGAAAAGATTAGGGACATTCCCTTGCGACTGTTGTCGCAGAAAGTGGCTTTTCTGGTGGCTGTCACATCCGCTAGGCAGGTGTCTGAGTTGGCAGCATTATCCTGCAAGTCACCTTACTTGGTCCTTCATAAGGACAAGGCGGTTTTGCGACCTTCCCCTTCGTTTCTTCCGAAGGTGGTTTCTTCTTTTCATTTAAATGAGGATATTGTTCTTCCCTCATTGTGCCCTTACCCGTTGCATCCCAAAGAAGTTGAACTGCATTCTTTGGATGTGGTGAGGGTTTTGCGGGTGTATTTGTTTTTTACAGCTTCTTTTCGGAAGTCTGATTCTTTATTTGTGATTACGGAAGGGTCGCGCAAAGGCATGGCGGCCTCGTCAGCTACCATTTCTCGTTGGATCAGGAAGACCGTGACTCATGCATATGAGATTCGGGGCAAGGTTCCCCCCTTTCCAGTCACGGCTCATTCCACCAGGGCAGTTAGTACTTCCTGGGCGTTTAGACACCAGGCCTCGGTGTCTCAGGTGTGCAAAGCAGCTACTTGGGCCTCGGTGCACACGTTTACTAAGTTTTACAAAATTGATGTTTCAGCATCTTCGGATGCTGCTTTTGGCCGCAAAGTATTACAAGCGGCAGTGTAGGCGCGATTAGCGCCGCCTGAGAGGGCTTTTTCTGTTGGGTACAGTTGTTATAGTTTGCCCACCCCTCTTGATTGGCACAGCTTTGGGACGTCCCCACGTGTCATAAGAAGGCTGCATTTGTCAGTGAACGGAAGAGTAAAAGGGATTTTTTGTATAACTTACCGTAAAATCCTTTTCTCTGAGTTCACTGACAGACGCAGCACCCACCCCTCTGTGCTGAGTTTGTACGGCTTGTTACGAACTAATGTGCTATGCAGAGCAGGGGGATTATATGCTAAGGTGAGGACCAACCTGGGAGGGGCCAACCTATGCTTTTGTTTTATTTTTGCCTAGTATACTCCTAGTGATATGAGCATAACCCCACGTGTCATAAGAAGGCTGCGTCTGTCAGTGAACTCAGAGAAAAGGATTTTACGGTAAGTTATAATAAAATCCCTTTTTTCTGTGTCATATTCACAGTGCAATGCAGCCTGGAGTTGTGCTGCAGTGATCTACAATATAATGCAGATGTGCTGCATTTTATCGCATCGCACTAGACAGGATCCCATGTCACTGTACAGCAGCGCACCAGACTGCTGTGTAGTAACATGAATGAAGCGTCACTTTTGCGCACTTCAAATACAGTTGGGTGTAAAAAAACAACTGAGTGATGCACTGAAACATGCACCTCACGATCCCTAACAGAGGCTCAATACAGCCAGGACACACAGCTGCTGCACAGTAAAGCACAGCTGTCTGTGTGAATATGCACTCTATGTATTTTGTTGGCATTGATTTCTGTCCTATATTCAGCAGTCTTCAGCTGTTCAGTGGCTGTGGCAAATCCAGACGACATTCTAGTGCTTATTCCTCCTTATGAAATTATTTTATTAAAAAAGAAAATATATATATATATATATATATATATATATATATTAAAATGAGCATTTTCTTACTGTTTTCAATGATAGGCATCACCCAGAGTTCAGATTGATGATTATTTATTAGCAAAACTGGAAGAAATGTTAAACAACGAAGACCCAACACCAGAGATCTTTGATGAGGTCCAGAGGAAGGTAAGTTGTTGACCTACATTTTTGTCTATCCACCCTGAATTCTAGTATACCACTACCTGATCCAGCTGAAGATCAGATCTTCTAAGCTGACAATTCATTTACAGATACCAGTGGTTCACTGATTAGCCTTTTACTTGTTATCGGGCTCCTATTGGTGAAATCTCCTGGAATCTTACTTTTCTTTTTACAGCAAGAGACCTGTTATTATTACTATTATACAGGATTTATATAGAGCCAACAGTTTGTGCAGCACTTTACAACATTAGGGCAGACAGTACAATTACAATACAATTCAACACAGGAGGAATAAGAGGGCCCTGCTCGTTAGAGCTTACGATTACCTATTTTTGCTTCTGTGCTGCCATCCCCTTAAAAGAAAAAAGCGATGGCTTGGCACTGCACCAAAGTGGATAGTAGCGGGGACTTGTAAATTATGTTGAGTTAAAAGAAGCAAGTGGGAATTATTCCCCAATACTCAAATATCTGGATTAGGTGAATGGACCCTTTTAAAGAAACGCTGAATAAAATGCAAATTGTAACCCACGTGTATCACAGCGTTTATCATGTTTTCAGATTACAAGAAATTTCAGGGTTACAGCTAATAGCAAAAATGCATGACTTCATTACACAGGCTTGGATACCCTGTCACCATACTAAAAAAATGCAGGTAGAAAACACAGAAAAATCAACATAGATTATTTTTAATGCCCATACTGCTAGCATTAGTAAATGGATAGAAAAGTATTATATCTCACAGGGCTAGAGGAGAAGTTCTGGGACTCCTGTAGGTATAGGGCGGAAGTGGTGTCCGCCTGGGGGCTGACCAGCAAACCTCTCTTTCAGCCCTGTGAGTACCTCCAGCAGCTGTGGTTTGCGATCATCGGTGGGACTAGGACACTGCAGATATGGGTTTGACTAGATATTTACTTTGTAAGTTGTTATAACATTTTAATAAACTGCCTATTTCTGCACTACATGGCCCTTCACTTTATTTACTGGGTTCACACACACAGGAGCGGTGGGGTAAATCGCTGGATGCGATTCGGATAGGAATCGCACTGAATTCCTGTTCAAATCTCATGCAATTCTTTGCAGTGTGTTTTGCACCCATTCGTTCTCTATGGACACAAATCACACTGCAAAGTTTCGGTATCAGGAGAATTTTCACGAGTACAAGTACTTGTGAAAATACTCTATATCGGCACAGGTGCATCCCTATTCTATAGTGTTATTTGACAGACAGTTCTGGGTCTGTTGGCATTTCTGACATCACATACAAGATGGCAGTGCCCAGCAACAGTCTCGGGGCTTTTGGATGTCTACAAATGAAAGGCTTTTGCAAATGAAACTCATGTATAAAATAAGTTAAATGCACATATAATATTATGGGAAGATGTTTGTTGAAATAAATGGTCTTGCAAAAGGATCTCTTCAAAAAAAAAAAAGTTTGCTTGAGAAAATCCATTCTACCACCCAGCGCGTGAAATAATGTTTCTAGTGTTTTTTGTTTTTTTCGTTTACAGCTGATTGTGTTAAGGAATGTGCAAAGCATGAAAATGCAGGTCCACATTGCATCTCTTCACATTCTGCTCTCACTGATATTGAACTGTTGGAATGTGTATTCTGTCTGATGCCTGCATATCGTTTCCTGTTGTTTTGTTTCCGACAAGGTATATGACAGCATGCTGCGGGATGAAAAGTTTTACCCCTCCTTCCGTCACAATGCTCTCTATGTTCGGATGCTTGCAGAACTGGACATGTTGAAGGAGCCGAGCTTTAAAGGATCTGATGATGGAGATGGAGGTAACCCATGATAAATTATATTAACAATGGGCTTGGGTTGTCCATATGTTAAACTATTGTCCTATGTCTGGAAAGGTTATATTTGTAGTAGATAGATGTAGATAGATAAAATACCAACTTTGTTTGTTGTCCTAAATGATTTATTATCGCATATATTATTCATTCGTTCCATTAACTTTTCTATATTGATTTTAAGACATAATTCTTCCAGTAATTCTTCTATAATACTGTCACTTGGCTACACTTTTTCAATTGTGTGCTTGCTTAGTCCTTCATCTGCAATCTGCAAGAGGCTTTGCAGTAGCGTTGACTCCAGTAATCATGTTGCATGACTGTGCCCAGTACATAAAATAAGGGTACAGATATCCGCTGCAGGAATGTTATTGTCCAGAATAGATGATGAACCCATACTAATCCCTCTGCGTTTTTTTTTTTAACCTGATCTGCAGCCATCCTAATGAAATAATATTTGTGATTCCTGTTTATGATGTGAAATGTGTTCATTACACATGAATTCCAAGGCTTTTTATTTGCATCATTTGCTGTTTGCCCTGTTGCCTGCTCTTGCATAACAGCAGAAGAATTGACCACCGTGTGCAGAACCTCCTGTGGGTTAGAACAGTGTAGTCACTGGCATGGCCCCTTCTCTCATCCATAGCAATATGACATTTACAGTATGTGTTGTAGGCATTACAGAGTGGCCAGGCCAAGGCCAGTTTTCCTAAATCCCTTTCCTTAGCTCAGCACCTCTGTTCACGCTTTCTGCCAGACCACTCGGCAGGAGCCAATTCTTGAACAAACACTGAAGCCATTAAAATGGTTGTAAACCCTTATATATATAATACCCAATGGGGCTCAGGTGATACACAGAGATAAGAATCCTCCTACATAAGTTGTACCTGTTTATCTGCAGTCTTCTCCTCTCTATGTCTGTTCAAAGTACAGAATTTTTGAAGTTGGTCTGAGCTGTCAGAAAAAAAGGGGCAGAGAGCTGGAATTACACACTGCAGAGCACTGATTGGAGGGCAGGAACACACACCCCTTCATTCAGAATGCAGGAACAGAGCTGAGCGGAGTTCCACCTAGAATTTTTTTTTTACATCATTCAAGTCCTTTGCCTATATAAACTTACCTTTGAAGGAAAAACCTTTTTTTATACTCGCCCTAAGTCGCTTGTTGCTAGGTGGTCCCTGTATTCTGCCCCTTTTAGATCCTAGGCTCTTCTCCTCACTTCCTGCTTTGCCTGGCCTACTGGGAGGTGTGACTCATCATTTCCCAGGAGTCAGTGGACTTCCCTGTACTGTAAAATCGTGTTATTTCCAGAGGGGAAATTACGTGATTTAAGATCGAGGAGTGCATGATGGTTGCCCACCATGCACTTCCTTCAGGAAGAGATGCCAGGAGACTACGGATGGACTTCAGGTGCCCTCACCTAAAATGGAAAGGTCCAGCAGTATGAGAAACAAAATTGTGAGTAAAAAATACATGTAGTTACTAGGTGGTTTGAAAGTAAGGAAACAATAGGTTACATCTTTTTAGTATTAAAAGAGTGGATGCCAAAAAAAATTTCAGGGTGGAACTCCGCTTTAAGCAGCTGGAGATCCCTCCCCTGTCACTTTTTTCTCTTGGTGTCAGAAAAACTTGTGAGCAGACTTTCATGCCCATAGCAGAGGAGCGAAGCAGTAGACAGAAATGATACTTTATGCTCTGGACTGAGACAAGTACACAGTATAGACAGATATGCTTTGTTCATATTTCTGTATGTCCAAAACTAAGCTCATAATATTTCGTGCCTCTTCCCCTGACTTTTCTGTCAAGAGCAATGACACAACCATCTACCCATCTTCGCATGCCAGGGTGCTAGGTGTTTTCCTGGACTCTCCTTTCGACCCCACATCCAATGACTTTCCAAAGCTTGCTGCCTTAACCTCCACAACATCTCCAGAACATGTCCCTTCCTAACCAATGAAACTACAAAGCTGCTGATTCACTCCCTGGTTATCTCTCACCTCGACCACTGCAACTCCCTCCTCATTGGCTTACCTTTAAATAGACTTTCCCCACTTCAGTCCATCATGAATGCCGCTGCCAGACTCATCCACCTTACATACCACCTAGAGTCTGCTACCACTCTCTGGCAATTCCTCCATTGGCTGCCACTCACCCAGTGAATTCATTTCAAAATTCTAACAATAAGTTACAAAGCCTTCCACAACTCTGTCCCAGTTAAATCACTAGCCTAGTCTCAAAATACCAACCTAATCACCTTCTTCCTTCCTCCCAAGACCTCCTGCTCTCCAGCTCCTTCTTTACCTCCTCCCATATTCGCCTCCTTTGGATTTTCCTACCCCAATCTGTCAGACTATCTCCAACACTATCCACTTTCAGGCGATCCCTGAAAAAAGTTATCTTCAGAGAAGCCTATCCTGCCGCCACCTAACAACTGAACTTTCATTTTCTTCATCAGCTCACCCACCACAGTTATTATCTCTTGACTCTCTCTCTCTTAGATTGTAAACTCTAGCCCGACCCTCTGATTCCTCCTATACTGAATTTTATTGTAATTGTACTGTCTGCCTAAATTTTGTAATGCGCTGCTCAGAGTGTTGGCGCTATATAAATCCTGTATAATAATAATTCATGTCTGAGGTTTACAACCTATTTAAAGCTTACAGTTTCAGAAAAAAGACATGCTAGTTTAGTTGTATGGAATTGGATTTTCTGACCTGACTCCATCCACCTTTAACCGTTAATCATAGAAATGGGAAAGTGAGGGCAGCATGGAGGTGGAGGGTTGTGTCATAACTCTTGTTAAAAGGGCTGTATAAACAGAAAATACAAACATTCTGTTCATGATTAACCCTACAGCCAAGGATACATAGCTAATCTATTGTTCCCTGTTTTTGCAATCACTAGACTTACTTCCTGTTATGCGTCTTGCTGACAGTCATGCATTTTAACACAGTAACTGTGAGAAAGGTGGAGTGTGCTTAAGAGATGCAGTCTTTAAAGATAGTGAGTCATGTTGAGGACAACAGCTGCCTTGGATAAGATAACAATTGGTTTGCTGATTCAGATTCTCTCAATTTTAGTGCACTTCAGCACAAAGCAGTATAAGTAGAGGAGAATAGTAAATAGAAAATGAATTGGTTTCTGCCCTGACTCTTGTACATGTATTATTTTGGCATTCTACTGACAGAAAACCAGTCACTCAAAATTGTGCCACAGCCCCTTTAACTTTTTATGTCTAGCTCCAGCATTCTTCTATTAGAATCATGGCACTGGTGTCATGTCTCTGCCATCCACTTACTCCATTCGTCCATTCACAAAATGCCTGGCCGCAGTGAATGGCTGAGTTTGGGCGAAGACATGACACCAGCGCCAGTGTCTAAGGGATGTCAGATGCATGCTGGAAGTGTTGCTGGACCTGTTTTATCTGTGAGAGGTAAAATAGTTTTTTTCAAAAAGACCAAAAAAAGGCACCAATATATCTCTTCAAAGGTGCGCTAAAGAATCTGTGATTCAGTTAACCATTTCCCACAAATCGAGGTACCTGTATGTCGCTTTGATGAAGTGGTTGTACCGGAGTGATACCTGCAGCTGAAGGTTTCACCCTGGCACAGATTTTTAGAGTTGGCGGTCTGCTTTCTTGGGATAACAACCGATGTGGCCCAGCAGCCGCTCGTCAGTTATCGCAAGCCGCAGGAGGGGACCTCCCGCCACTCCGCCTAGGTCTCCCAGCCCACCGGGAGACCTGAGCAACCAGCTGGCACGTCTGCCGGTTAGCCAGAGTCCCGAACACAGTCGAAAGCGGCTTTGATCAGGTCTCTGATGTAATAAGTGAAGTAGTCAAGAACATAGATTTTGGCATTTTGAATACTTTTAAGTGCAAAGGAGGGACAGTCTATTACTGTCACAAGTGATGTTTACATTCCTTGTGACAGTAATAAAAGTGATCAGATTATTATTATTATTTTTTTTTGTAAAGGGACAGTGTAAAAAAAAAAAATAGATAAGAAACCAAAAATTAAAGCTCATCTGTCCCAGTGTGCTTGTGCACCAAAGAAAACGCATATGTAAGTCGCACCCGCAAATGTAAACGGTGTTCAAATCACACATGTGAGGTATTGCCACGATCGTCAGAGTGAAAGCAATAATTCTAGTAAAAGACCTCCTCTGTAACTCTAAACAGGTGACCGTTTAAAATTTTTTAAAGCATTGTCTATGGAGATTTTTAAGTACTGTAGTTTGTCGCCATTCCAAGAGTGTGCGCAATTTTAAATCGTAAAATGTTGGGTATTTGGCATTTTGGCATTTGACCGCTACACAAATACCATGTGGCATAAAATATTGCAATGACCACCATTTTATTCTCCAGTGTCTTTGCTATATATATATATATATATATATATATATATACACACACACACACACACACACACACACACACACACACACACACACACACACACACACACACACACACACACACACACTGTCAGGCCCATAGATATTGGGACATTGACACAATTCTAATCTTTTTGGCTCTATACACCACCACAATGGATTTGAAATGAAACAAACAAGATGTGCTTTAACTGCAGACTTTCAGCTTTAATTTGAGGGTATTTACATCCAAATCAGGTGAACGGTGTAGGAATTACAACAGTTTGTATATGTGCCTCACACTTTTTAAGGGACCAAAAGTAATGGTACAATTGGCTGCTCAGCTGTTCCATGGCCAGGTGTGTGTTATTCCCTCATTATCCCATTTACAAGGAGCAGATAAAAGGTCCAGATTTAATTTCAAGTGTGCTATTTGCATTTGGAATCGGTTGCTGTCTTCTCTCAATATGAGATCCAAAAAGCTGTCACTATCAGTGAAGCAAACCATCATTAGGCTGAAAAAGAAAAACAAACCCATCAGAGAGATGGCAAAAACATTAGGTGTTGGCCAAATCAACTGTTTAGAGCATCCTTAAAAAGAAAGAACGCATCGGTGAGCTCAGCAACACCAAAAGACCCGGAAGACCATGGAAAACAAATGTGGTGGATGACCGAAGAATTCTTTCCCTGGTGAAGAAAACACCCTTCGCAACAGTTGGCCAGGTCAAGAACACTCTCCAGGAGGTAGGTGTATGTGTGTCAAAGTCAACAATCAAGAGAAGACTTCACCAGAGAGAATACCGAGTATTCACCACAAGATGTAAACCATTGGTGAGCCTCAAAAACAGGAAGGCCAGATTAGAGATTGCCAAACAACATCTAAAAAAGCCTTCACAGTTCTGGAACAACATCCTATGGACAGATGAGACCAAGATCAACTGGTACCAGAGTGATGGGAAGAGTATGGAGAAGGAAAGGAACTGCTCATGATCCAAAGCATACCACCTCATCAGTGAAGCATGGTGGTGGTAGTGTCATGGCGTGGGCATGTATGGCTGCCAATGGAACTGGTTTTCTTGTATTTATTGATGATGTGACTGCTGACAAAAGCAGCAGGATGAATTCTGAAGTGTTTTAGGCAATATTCTCTGCTCATATTCAGCCAAATGCTTCAGAACTCATTGGATGGTGCAGAAGGACAATGACCCGAAGCATACTGCGAAAGCAACCAAAGAGTTTTTTAAGGGAAAGAAGTGGAATGTTATGCGATGGCCAAGTCAATCACCTGACCTGAATCCGATTGAGCATGCATTTCACTTGCTGAAGACAAAACTGAAGGGAAAATGCCCCAAGAACAAGCAGGAACTGAAGACAGTTGCAGTAGAGGCCTGGCAGAACATCACCAGGGATGAAACCCAGCGTCTGGTGATGTCTATGCGTTCCAGACTTCAGGTTGTAATTGACTGCAAAGGATTTGCAACCAAGTATTAAAAAGTGAAAATTTGATTTATGATTGTTAATCTGTCCCATTACCTTTTGGTCCCTTAAAAAGTGGGAGGCACATATACAAACTGTTGTAATTCCTACACCGTTCACCTGATTTGGATGTAAATACCCTCAAATTAAAGCTTAAAGTCTGCAGTTAAAGCACATCTTGTTAGTTTTATTTCAAATCCATTGTGGTGGTGTATAGAGCCAAAAAGATTAGAATTGTGTCAATGTACCAATATTTATGGACCTGACTGTATATAATGTTTGCAGGTTCTAAGTCATTTTCTAGCAAAAAATACTGATTTTTAACTTGTAAGCAACAAGCAAAAAAAAAAAATTCCTAGAGTTGGGTTTTTAAAAATTATCAGGAAGAAGCAAGAAGTCTTATTCTCCACACATAAATCCCAACTGCCCCAAATGCCTGAAATATGTATAAACAGGCAGCACACTGTAATTCACTATAGGATGTCTATAAACCCCTGTATGAATAAACTTTAATCTCTAGTTATCCTTGGCTTTAACATCCTCCATTCACTGTACTACAGAGAGCTGTTTGTAATGCCCACAATGTCTATTGGAACAGTATCATCCTTGCATGCATTGTGAATGGCTTTTCTTGCTGGAAAACAAATGTGACTTTATTATCAGGGTCAGAAACCAAACCCAGTCAGTAGATAGAGAGCAGGTCTGTCTAGTTTGGTTGGTCACTGTGCCTCCTTTTAGAAATGCTCACATAAGGACAATAGTGGAAGGCTGTTAGAGAAAGTTATGATGCTGAACTCTGAGCAGCCATCTTTATAATGTTATTAAACACTCCATGAAAACCTGTAGCAGCATACCTTGCGTCATTGTTGCTTCCTGTCCCCTTTTTGTGTGCAGACTTTGCAACACAATCGGCCTTTAAAAATGTGTTCACATGCCGTTTAATGCTGTTGCCAGGGGTGGCATGGGCATTATGGGCATTGCTCTGGTCTGTGCTCATGATACATATGTATTATAGGCAACACATAATAAATCATGACACACATAGTCCTGATGGTTTCTCATCTCTGAGAACTCAGAGCTTGCTCGCCAACCAGAAGTTTGTTAAAGCACGAAGAGAGGAACACAGGAAAGAGAAATTGATTACAGTTAACATAAAGCTTTGGTTCTAACACTATAATTGGAAAACAATGCTGTATTAACTACTAGCTGTGTGGAGCTTGGTTTAAATGGCAATACACCCAAGCACGAAAGCTGATCTTGCAAAATTGGATCTCTCAGACCTCTCCAGCTTTAGAGATGTGGTTAGCCAATATGGGATTAACTTTGAGATATGATTGCTTGATATATCCGCATAGAGGCAGCCCGACCCGGTTCAATAAGATCTGGGGATGCTGGCTAGCTACCCCTGGCTTAGCTCCATTAGACCTTATTCTTGATAGGTTATTGACCTAACCTGGGAATTCAACTGCTCAGTGTGTCTTCACCCTTGGAGTGAGTTTAATATAAAGTACTTGGGAAGAGATATAATGAGAATGTCTTCCTAAACCACATCTTGGGATGCATACACTGTGAGATATAATGATGTCTCAGGTTCAATCTGTTTTATTACCCTGCTTTGGATATGTACAAGAACAATATTCTACTTTGTACTCTGTGAAGGTATTGCATAAATGTAATACAGTGGAACCTGGGATTGCGAGTAACGCGGTTAAGGAGCGTTTCACAGTACGAGCAGTTTTATTTTTTTAAATTCTGATTCGGTTTGCGAGTGGTGTCTCTCATAACGAGTAAAAATTTGCCTTTTTGCATGCAGTACCGCATGCGGCCGGAAATGTTCAAAATTCTCGGAATTCACTTTCCGAGCTTTGCCGAGTGTTCCCGACGTTTGAGGCTCCACCCCCCCCACAAACCTGGCCATATGCAGTATTGTATACACCAGGCGCCCCTGGAACTGTGGCCATATACAGTACTGCATAGACAAGCAGTGACTGTGGAACAAATTAACCGAGTTTCCATTGTCTCCTATGGGGAAACATGCTTTGATAAACGAGTGCTTTGGATTACAAGCATTCTCCTGGAACGGATTATGCTCGTAATCCAAGGTTCCACTGTACTTCGGAATGTGCATTGTTTATTGTACTGTTAAAAGTTAATTAACTTTTATTCTGATTTTTAAAAAAATAGCAAGACACTTGGGGTTTAATACTACTTTTAACTTTTGTATGCCTTAATAAATCAAGTATTTATTTATTTTTTTTTTTTCACATATTGCTATTGTGACTACCTGAACCTATCACCCTGTTTACCAGGACTGAGAGAGGTAGAACTGGCAGTGTTCGAGGAGGAGGATTTTGTTTTTGGTCACATTGCAAACAGTTCATCCACAGACTAAGCAGAATAATAGCAGGTGGACTGAGCTGCAGTTTTACCTCTCCGCAGCTGCCCACCAAACTAAAAAAAGATTTTGAACTCGGAGTGCAGAGTTTGACAAGTGGGCACCACATGTCAAATTTGCCCACGGTGTTCAATGGAGCCGAAACGCAAATGCGTAAAATGCACGAGATTGTGGAGTGGTAGTGCGGCATTATAGGGTTAAATTGGGTGGTGAGGAGGCGATATAACACCTACTTATTGCCTGCCAAATGCTCTCTGAAAAGCACTGTGACTGGAATGGGAGATCCTGAGATCAGTACAGCAGATCCTGACCTGAAGTTAAGAACAGCTGCATGGCTCCTGGGGTTTGCAGCATGCAGATGCTAACACAGGAAGAACTTGGCCAGGTAACAAAGTTGTTGGAGAGCCTTGGGACATCTTGGGCAAAGCTCTGCCATCAGAACTGAGCTTCCCTGCTGTACCAATCAGCTCCTCAGGCTCTCTCCTTCCAGTTCTTGCAGCTCTCCACACAGACATCTGTCAGCGTGCCTCCCTGAGTCTGTCAGCTTCCTTAATGAATAAGTGGACCCGCTCAAAGAGGCATGTTGACAGTAGGAGGCATCAAGGGCTGCATAGGGGACAGTTAAAAGGCCGGATGTAGTCCTGGGGCCACAATTTGCCCTGGTCTGATCTAATCCTTCCCTAATCTATCTAAAACTAGAAAAAAGTTTTATCTGTACATACTTTCATGGTTCAAGCCGAACACCAAGAATTAGTTGGATTGCATGCTTACATTGGTCCAGCTTGGCACAGTGTAAGTATGCATATTTCACACCTGATGGACCGCTGTGGAAGCTGGAAGTCACTGTAGTAGTCTGTGCTACTACAGTGATAGCTGTGATCGTCCTGGTCCAGCTGGTGTTCTGTATGAGCAAGCTTCTCCTCTGCACACTGACCACAAGGAGTCGATCCCTCAGCACCACCGCATTTTTCGAGGTCCCTGTATTTTTTTTTTTTTTCTTTTCAATGAAAACAAGTCTGTACTGATTAACCATGTAATAATATGTGTCACCTAAACCACAGGAAGCTGACACTTCTTAAGTGATTCCCACTCTTATCCAGATTATAAACTATAGAAGTGCAGCGCTAACAACCTACCTGAATCTTCCGAGAAGAAAAAAAAAAAGATCTCACCGTATAAATAAATCACATGCAAACCCTCCCCACACTCCACACAAACTTTAGAAGAAATGATTATACATTTGTGTATAATCCAGTGCATATATCCAAATGAAAACATAAATCAATGTGCCAGGATGCATTAAAAATACATATTGTGAAACAGTACACATATACCAAACATCTATATAAGAAGCACTCTTGCATACGTATGTGTGGATTGTTTCACTTTATGGCTGTTTATATAATATACATAAATGCAGTGGGGCAAAAAAGTATTTAGTCAGCCCCCAATTGTGCAAGTTCTCCCAATTAAAAAGATGAGGTGCCTGTCATTTTCATCATAGGTACACTTCAATATGAGAGACAGAATGAGAAAAAAAAAATCCTGAAAATCACATTGTCTGATTTTTAAAGAATTTATTTTCCAATTATGGTGGAAGATAAGTATTTGGTCAATAACAAAAGTTCATCTTAATACTTTGTTATATACCCTTTGTTGGCAATGACAGAGGTCAAATGTTTTCTGTAAGTCTCCACAAGGTTTTTACACACTGTTGCTGGTAGTTTGGCCCATTCTTCCATGCAGATCTCCTCTACAGCAGTGATGTTTTGGGGCTGTCGCTGGGCAACACAGATTTTCAACTCCCTCCCAAAAATTTTCTTTGGGGTTGAGATCTGGAGACTGGCTAGGCCACTCCAGCATGTCTTTGGAGTGTGGGAGGAAACCGCAGTACCTGGAGGAAACCCACGCAGGCACAGGGAGAACACGCAAACTCCAGGCAGGTAGTGCCGTGGTTGGGATTTGAACTGGCAACCCTTGTGCTGCCAGGCGGAAGTGCTAACTTCCGTACTGCCAATAGTTCTTTTTCTTAAAATAATAAACATGTTATACTCGCCTCCTCTTCTGGGGTCCCCCACTGGCAATCTTGGCTTCTCCTTTCCTATGTCTGCCCCCATAGCAAGCGGCTTGCTATGGGGGCAAACGCACAGGCCCGATCCCGAGCTGGGCTGTTTACGTTCATAGACACACATAGAGCAGCTCGGCACCACCCCTTGCATCCTCCTCACAGGATTTGACTAATAGCAACAGGAGCCAATGGCTCCTACTTCTATCAGTGAAGCTTTAGAGAGAAGAGCTGAAGCCGGGCACATCGCTGGATCGATACAGGACTCAGGTAAGTATTTAGGGGGGTTGCGGGCTCTGCTGTTGTAAGGTTTTTTTATATTATTGCAGAGAATACATTAAAGTGATTGTAAAGGCAGAAGGTTTTTTTTTACCTTAATGCGTTCTATGCATTAAGATGAAAAACCTTCTGTGTGCAGCAGCCCCTAATACTTACCTGAGCCTCATCTAGATCCAGTGATGCTGCAGAAGTGTCTAGACTCCCCTCTTCATTCCCTGAGACAGCAGTGCCCGCCATTGGCTCCAGCTGCTGTCAATCAAAGTCAGTCAGCCAATGAGGAGAGAAGGAGAGGGGCCAGGCCACGGCTCCTTGTCTGAATGAACACAGGGAGCTGTGGCTCTGCTCGGGTGCCTCCATAGCAAGCTGCTTCTGTGGAGGCACTGAACAGGAGAGGGGGACCAGGAGCGCCGAAGAGGGATCCGAGAAGAAGAGGATCTGGGCTGCTCTGTTCAAAACCAACTGCACAGAGCAGGTAGGTATAACATGTTTGTTATTTTTAGCTAAAAAAAACGAGATTTATTAATAGTGGTAAATTTACGTCTTTGTGTGTACGTTTCGAAGGGGTTTGAGGTGTGTGTGCAATGTTTATTACTAATATCTCAACACTAAATTTCACCAACGTTTCCGTTTTTTCCCCCAAATTTCACTATGATTTTAGAGCAAAAAAAATCGATTTTTATTGTTTGTACAATATGGATGGACGAGACACGTCAACCAAAACTTGTCTCGTCGGGTCTAGGAGAAGAAGAGCCTAGGGAGAAGCCGCGAGGACCAGGGGGAGAGGACAAGTCACGGAGGTG
>BLSH010144960.1:1845756-1857260 GCA_018402905.1 Glandirana rugosa | reverse complement strand
TTATGACCGATCCGAGCGCTAGAGGGAAAGCCCCATAGACTGAAAGTGTCCGCGGCTACGGCAAAATGGCGGCGGTCCGCCGCAAAATGGCGGCCGAAGACCGCATGGCGATGCTGGACGAGAAGGCTGAACGGAGGTACAGCGCTGGGCAGGGGAGTGGGGGTGGGGGCTGGCAGGGGGCAAGATGAGAGGCTGATTCCCACCTGGTGGCTACCCCGGACAGCTACAGGAGCAGAGAAAATATTGCATTCGCGGACGTCGGGCCCTCTCACTCCCCATGTGGGGAGGGAGGCAGGGCGCTCACTTACCAGTCCGACGCCACGGTAGCCACCCGGATGCAGACTTTCCACCCTCGGCGGGGGGTCGCTGCAGGCCCAGGGTCACCCTGCCGAACGAATCGGGAAGGGGACCAATATGGGGGATCTCGCCCCGGGCCACCCGCCCGGAACGGGTAAGATGCGGCGGGTCCCTGTGTTGGGGCCGGCTTCGCATCATGTTGGCCAGGTCGGGGAAAGTACAGAGCACTAAGACTCTCGATGCCCCGACCGGTTTCTTGATAGCAGATCATCTTGATTGCAGAAAAAAGAAAAAGGAAAATAAAAAAGAAAATGGTCACAATAGTACCGCAGTTCCCTATGGGGAAGCCAGGTCAACTCCTTGCAAACTAGGCATTGAAACTGGAGAGCTCCTCTGGGAGGGGGGTTTTAATGTAGGAAAAGAGGACGGCCCCCAGAGGAGGGGCCAGCTGAATTCTTTTCCCTGCCTAGTTAACTCCTGGTAAGACGAACATAAAACCCCACAAAGTCATGAAGAGCTGCGTCTGTCAGTGAACGTAGGAGAAATAGGTATGACTTTCACTAACATTTTAGCTTAACCTAGATGCAGTATTTTTCATGATTCATATGCATTTCAAATCTCTTGTGTAGCTGAGCCCATAAAACCCTTTCCCTGCAGAGCTGTTTTTGCTGGGGTGTTTTGGCACACCACAGTTTAGGTCTGAAGAGAAGTTAAAATGACCAAGGAACATGTAATTTTTTTTTTTTTTACTTTATTTTTTTTAGAAAGCAGAGTTCCTAGACAATAAAATGCGGGAAAACCCCCCTTTTTTATGTCACATCAGATTAGCGAAAGTTTATTTTGTTTAAGTAAAAATTTAATTTTAGTGCACACAAATGCAGTACAGTACCAATTTTTTTTCTTGGTAACATATAAAAAAGGCTGTACTGAGTAAATTGATACCCAGCATGTCAAGCTTTAAGGTTGTGCGGGCCTGTGAAATGATGACAAATTTTGGTACCCATATTGCCTAAAGGTGAACCCTTTAAAGCTCTTTTATGTAATCCGTTTAGAGTTGACCGTGAATAATGGCCCTAGAATTATTTCTCTCCTCCTGGTATGTGCGGCTCCCTGTAACATGTAGCTCAATCAATGGTTTTGTACGTAGGCACCCTCGATGAGTACGTTTAGGTACGCATGTGCTTGTATGCGGGGGCTAAAAATTTAAAGGGGGGTTTAGGTACCCTTTTCTTAAAGTGTTTTTTTCTTTTCTTTTTTTTTTTTTTTGCCCTCCTCCCTTTACTTTATTGCGATCATATGGCCCCTATTGTGATGGCATATCTATAGTGACAGGTTCTCTTCCCTGTTGTCTCCCTTGCCAGCTAATGGGGCGCAGCAGCCAGGTAAAGTGATAGCAGAAACCAGAAGTAATGACATACTCTTTGCTTCCAGGTTCCTACTGGCTTGTGGAGATGGACGTTCACTGGCCTCTCTCCCATCTACCCAGCGACACCCACTATGCCCAGGCCCTCAAGTGGGATAGTAAAGCCCAGGAAACATGGAGAAGGGGGAGGGGTCATGTGAGAGGACACTTTTTCAAGGATCCATAAAAGTGATTGTGTGGCTTTTCAGCCGTTGGATCAGTTCCATCTAAAAAACAGTTACCTTGCGAAATTTACTTGCAGCTGGAAGTTTGTGTAAAACCACCTGCTGCTGCCGCCGATGTATGACGTACGTCGGTGACGCTGAAAGGGTTAAGAGAATGTAGTGTTTTTTTGCATATGCTTTTCCTCTGTTATTGTCAAGACTAGCATATACAGTATAATAAAAAACATTTTTAAAAGATCCTTGTTTTCAGTTAATTGTACATCTACAAAATTAAAAATTAGCCTTCATGCACACTGGGCGTTTCACTGTTTTATTTAATGCCTTTCCTCCTGGCAGGAGAGAAACATAGTTAAAAAAAAGCCTAAAGTTGCTATTCACTAACGTGGTTAGGCGTGTCAGGAATGTCAGGCGTTCGGGTACGCATGTATTCATTGGCCAAAATTTGTATATATTCTGGTCATTGAAATGACTGAACACTCATGCACTATACGCACCTAGCCTTTAGCCGTGTCAAATGTTACTCCCATTAAAGCACTCCTCACCTGAACACGCAGTGTATTTTTTCTGCCTTTAAACACCTGTAAAAGGCTATGTGTGCAAAAACGCCCCAACGCCCTTAAAAGCTGAGTTTTTGATGCCCAATGTGTATGTGACCCTTAACAGAAGAATCAAGTTCAGTTCAGTTTTTTCTTTATTATCATTATACAGGATTTATATAGCGCCGACAGGTTTTTTTTTTTTTTTTTTAATGTTTTCCTCTGCTTTCTGTCTGTATTTTAAAAAAAAAAATGTTTATAGATTATTTATTTACAGATATGCAACCTCCTGTTTTGACATTTTACAAAAAAGCACAATTACAAAATGTGTTGGTTTACAGGAAATATTTTTGCAAATTAATTTAGAACATAGAAATCCTTTATTTCTCCTATAGTCTGTTTTTTATTAGCCACTTCACGCAAATCGCCGTATATATACATCGGTCGGGAGAAGTGGATATATGGGGGTTTAGCCTGCAGCTACAGGCAATACCCCAAGAGCGGGTGGTCAGGTATCTGGTGATAATGGGCGATCCAGCTTATCCCACACAACGGGAGGGGACATCTCACGTCCCACCGGGAGACCGGAGGTTCATCCGGCATGTCTGCCGGCTGCGAGGCGTCCCGATAGAAGCTGGAATTGGCTGCGATCGGGTCTCCTTCGTGAAATTCCGGAAGTGACATCACAACGTCACTTCCAGTTTGCTCGGCAGCCAATGGCGCCGATTTAAAAAAATGACAGTATTTAGAATTGCCGTTTTTGACGGTCTGAATTCTTTTAAGTGTAAAGGAGGGATTGGGGGTCTTTTAGAACCCAGATCCCTCCATAAAGAGTACCCGTCGCCATATATCACTATCACAAGGGATGTTTACATTCTTTCTGACAGCAATAAAAGTGATCAGATTTTTTTAAAGGAACATTGCTACAAAAATAAAATAAATTAAAAAAAAAAATTTCTTTTTTTTAAAGCGTCCCGGTCCCCTCGAGTTTGCGCAGCAAAGAAAACGCATACGTAAGTCGCGCCCGTGTTTAAATTACACATGAGGTATTGCGCCGATCATCATAGTGAGAGCAATGATTCTAGCAAAAGACCTCCTCTGTAACTGTAACCTGGTAACCATTAAAAAAATTTTGAAAGCGTCGCTTATGCAGATTTTTAAGTACCGTCGTTTGTCGCCATTTTCAACCTTGACATGTTTAGTATCTATTTGCTCGGCGTAACATCCTCTTTCACAATATACAAAAAATTGGGCTAACTTTACTGTTTTCTTATTTTTTAATTCATAAAAGTGTAATTGCATTTGAAAGACCACTGCGCAAATACCGTGTGACATAAAATATTGCAATGACCACCATTTTATTCTCCAGAGTGTTTGCTAAAAAAATATATATAATGTTTGAGGGTTCTAAGTAATTTTCTAGCAAAAAATACTGATTTTAACTTGTAAACAACAAGTTTAAAAAAGGGCTCCAGCGCTGAAGTGATTAAATTAGGATAATAACGAGCAGAGTGACTCTTATATAACATACCACAATGTGATGTCACAAAGTAAAGTTTGGCATTCTCTCTGCTATGAATGCCCTGTTCTTCGCTTGTTGCAGGTGCACATACATTTTCTTTGGTATGTTTTGATGGGAGGCCTTAGGGATATAGAGATCCTTGTGTTGGGTGTGTGCCATCAGTTGTTCTTTTACTTCTAAAGTTGTGTTTCTACTGATGCGCTTTGATTCCTAGTGAGTGAGCCTTAGTTACAGTTACTATTTAGAAAGCTTCTACTGTATTCTGATCTGTTTTTCCCATTCCTTCACAGAATCTTTCAACGGATCACCAACAGGCAGCATAAATTTGGTATGTTATTCTTCCAACCCTTCGCTTTTATTTCATTGAGCTGTGGCACATAACAACCAATCAGAAATTTGCTTTGGATTTCGGCACTTTGCTCATCATCATTACTTTGTACCATGATGAATAAACTAACTCCAGTTTGTAAGAAATCCCTTTGACATGAAGGTCATACTTTTTATTTACATTGATTGCTCTTCTGCAGGTATGCTGGATTTTTTTTTTCTACAAGGTTTGACTTCACTGTTGTGTGTTTCCAAACTGCATATTTTGCTAGTTTAGTTGAAACATTGATTTACCGACGTAACAACCAGTGTTTGCTGATTATGTCCATCCAATTAAATTGTTGTATTAAAGGATAAGTTCACCTTTAGTAACATGTTACACCCATATTTAGGGTATATCATGTAACATGTTACTAACCGAGCAGCCTCCACAGCCAACCCCCTTGAGTACCTGTTGTGACCACTTCCAAGGGATCTCCTCCCTGCACCTGCTGTCACAATGTTATAAAAACACGGCCATGCGTGGCTCTGCCCACCCGGGCCGCGTCATCCATTCACAGAGTTCTGTGAATGGCGGAACTACAACTACCATCATGTATTGCAGGTGACTGCTTGTAATTCTCAATGAACTACCAGGACACCTATGAGCGTTCTAGGTAGATAATTGATCATTCCTGTCATTTAGTAAATGCCTGGGCAGACAGCAACACTAATAACCTGCAGGAGCCTGAGATTGCCCCTGTGATCTGCTATTTAGCGGTGCAATGCTTTACAGGCTTCTAATAAAGTAAATAATAAATGCACATTTTTTTTACTTGCAAAAAGATGTGAATTTTTTTTTTATTTTTTTTATAGTAATAACTTATCCTTTAAAGCTAGAGTCCAGAAAATATGAAGGACAGCTTGCTCCTCAACTCAATGGATCAATGAAGCGTGATAGTGGGAGTTGTGGTTATCAACCACTTAGCATCTGGGAGTTACAAGGCTTTACAGTGTGGATGTTTTTCCATCTACATAGCAGTAGAGAGCGCTGTTGACAGCATGTCTCTATGGGCAGTGTTTCCCCCCTCACAGCACCTGTATAGTCCCGCAAGACCCAGTGCCGTGCCACAAGCAGATAACTAAACACTAACACATTTGTACCTACAAATATCAACCCTGCACCCACACCGTTTACTGCTGCTGCACTGACGTGCACTACCCCATGCCGCGACTGAACCAATATGCACTACTCCACTCTGCCACCACACACCCAGCCCCTGAACCAATGAGTCCTTCTCCAGTTGCCATCATCACACCAATATACACAACCCTACTTTCCATCATTGTAACGATGCACACTTCTACAGTGCAGATCATAACATTCAGGTATATTAGATATGTGGGTGTCTTCCAACCAGTATGCCTAGCTTATGGTACCCACTCAAAACTAAGAAATTGCACTTGAGTCAGGTGTACCATAAAAATAATAAAATCAGGCCCTAAATCTCTATGTGTTGTGATTGATCTTTGGTCCATAAGAAATTATATCCGTTCCTACTGATGTTGTTACCTGACCTCTCTAGTAAAGGAACGTGTCCGGTTGCCTGGGTGAATGGCATTCTTGTGTTATTTCACCCGAGTGAGAAGGAAACATTGGTGTTGGTATGAGCTCTGGGAAACAATAGTGTCCATATGAAGGAATCTTTGACTTTCCCCTTCGTTTGTAATGTTTAGTGCTATTCTGGGACTGCCGTGCTTGTGCAGGTGTTTGAACACTAGCAGATTAGTTGTTTCTGGCCTGGCTCCATGTCTGGAGTAAATGCCTACTCAAATAATACAGCTCCCTTGTGTCACTCAGTTACAATAAACAGAACAGGCAGTGAATTGGGGGGAAAGGTCATTGCTGAGGTCACTGAGTTGCTTGGTTTGTAACTCTTTAAAGGGCCACAAAAACCTAAAACTGGAACCGGTATAACGGAATAGCACCATACAAATATGCAAAAAATTGTAAATGATCCCATATTTAGAACGCAGATATTAAAAATGATTTAAAGTCCAACTCCAGAAAACATGAATATTCTCCTTTGCAGTGAGGCTGTGCCTGCACTACAGGGGTTAACTGTTCATTTGGGTCTAGGGGGCATGGAAAAATAGTAGTGGTTATTTGCCTGATTGTTGGGCTGTGCTAGATTGGGCCTTGCAGCATCTTCTTCCCCATGCTCCGGTTCTGATGTCATCAAGATTGATGCAGGGCCCATGGATATGAGAACACAGAGGGGTTTATTTACTAAAACTAGAGTGCAATGTCTGGTGCAGCTCTGCATAGAAACCAATCCGCTTCCAGGTTTTATTGTCAAAGATTAATTGAAAAAACTGACGTTAGAAGCTGATTGGCTACCAATGCACAGCTGCACCTGATCACTCTCCAGTTTTAGTAAATCAACCCCATAGGGACAGTCCACCTCTGGAGCATGGGGGGGCACCATCTGCCGGAGCAAAGATCAGGTAAGGTAAACTGATTTTACTCTTCTCTATACTAAACAGGCAGTTAATCTGTGCACTGTGGGAACAGCCCTATTACAAGGGAGCATTTTCAAGTCTCCTGGAGTTGGGCTTTAATGTTTGGTGTATTGCTGGGTGTGTTTTATATTACTTCGCATTTCATCTGTGGTTGATTGTGGTATGGCCTCCTGCGTCCGTCAGCAGAATTATTGGGCAGATGATCAGCTTTGTAACAAAATACTTCCCCTAACTTCACCTAATGTTCTATCCATACCAGAGGGCCCAGTCAACTATATCCACTGGGATAGATGATCTATGCAGATCAGTGCAGGCTCAATGCAAGGTCAAATCAAAAACAATTGTTTTTTTATGTGATCTGTTCACACCACAACTGTGCGTTGAGCTGGATTGTGCTATCTTGAGTAAAAAATGTCGACAAACGGTCTCTTTATGCAACACAATTCACCACCCAGCATGCCAACACACTGCAGACTAGAATGAATTTAATTTAGTTTTATGATGGTGCAAGAGGTTTTGGTACACAGATGCAGTTCAGTCCCTGATATATGAGAACTCTCAAATACAAAAATGCCCTTGGGACTTTGGAAGAGTTGCACAACAATTCAATATATTCTTTAAAAACTCAAATTTTTATTCACATGATTATAATCATATTAAAATGACATATAACGTATATCCAAAGATGGCAAGAATTGCCTAATAGCACATATACATATAAGAATAGCCAGATGTCCTACAACTTGACATGTTTCGTGAACGTTCACTTCTTCAGGATATAATATTAAATAGGATATCCACCAACCATGCAATGTGTATAGAGATATAAACAGTGTAAATGAGTGCAATGGGGAAGCACTATGAGGAAAGTATTGTCCGAGAGCTGTGGAAAGGGCAGGAGACCACCTGACACAACAGGGGTCACAAACCAAGGTGTCCCACATATAGTGGGTAGCTTGATGCTGCTACTAAGACCTTGCAAATAAATCACAGGCATCAGTGGTGTTCACAACCATCACCAAAAGCAGGAGATAATTTTAATTTTATGATACTTCAATAGAGTTGGAAAAAGAGAACAAAAGAAAAAATACTAAAAAAGTTCCTTTTGTGCTAACAAGGCAAAACAACGTCCTTCAAAGCCCCTACACAACAGACACCAGCCCCACATTTTGAACCTTTTTATTTCTAGTTTTGGGCAGAATGCGGAAGGGTTAAGGCCTCTGCCATGTGCTTAATGGTAACTGTCATTTAGAATTGCCCTTGCTTCCCATCCTGGTAACTACAGGGTGGGCCATTTATATGGATACACCTTAATAAAATGGGAATGTTTGGTGATATTAACTTCCTGTTTGTGGCATATTAGTATATGTAAGGGGGGAAACTTTTCAAGATGGGTGGTGACCATGGTGGCCATTTTGAAGTCAGCCATTTTGAATCCAACTTTTGTTTTTTCAATAGGAAGAGGGTCATGTGACACATCAAACTTATTGGGAATTTCACAAGAAAAACAATGGTGTGCTTGGTTTTAACGTAACTTTATTCTTTCATGAGTTATTTACAAGTTTCTGACCACTTATAAAATGTGTTCAATGTGCTGCCCATTGTGTTGGATTGTCAATGCAACCCTCTTCTCCCACTCTTCACACACTGATAGCAACACCACAGGAGAAATGCTAGCACAGGCTTCCGGTATGCGTAGTTTCAGGTGCTGCACATCTCGTATCTTCACAGCATATGTTTTTTTCATGGTTTTTATGGTCAGTAAAAACCAATACCGGGTGAGCTGCTCCTTCCAGGAGGTACCGCCATTCCTCCAAAGCTGACTTGATGGCCAGCAATTCCCTATCACCTAGTAGTTTAGGCTCAGTTCACTCTTGTTATACTGTATACATAATAGTAGCAGTAGCCAATTATGTACTGTGATGTAATAAAGAAAGATTTCTTAGCCAATCAAACCATACTTGTTTAAATGTAACTGTTCATATAAAACTATTTTTTTCTAATATTTTTAGTCACTTGACGACCTGTCAAACGTCAGCGCTGAAGAGGTGATACATATCCATTCCTTTATTTCTGACACTGGTAAGAAATTTACTTTGTTTTGACATATTTGTTTTCCGCAATCGTAGCTGCTAGATTATCACATCACATCCTCCATGTCATATGTGTACAAATCTATTCCTTTTTCACATCTCAACTTAATGTGCTAAAGCAAATGAATCTTCCCCTCCCCATACAACTCCAGGGAGTTCTTGTCCTTGGAGTTTAAGAGATCTGTGTAGTCATTGATTGGATACTCATAATGGTATTGGCAGTTTTGGTGAACTTATCCTTTATGGCAATTTTCTCTTATGGTGGATACAAGTGTAGCAGAATATTTACAACCTGTAGAGGTGCCAAATTATCGATCGAGCGATTGATCGTCTGATTTATATATGAACTTTTTCTCTTCAAAATATACTTGACTTATATTTTAGTGTTCATGCAAAAAAAAAAATATCCTACCGAATCATTTTGAATATGGTCATCATCCTAGTTATGGAAAGTAGAATATATTTTCTGACAGTGCTGAATGGTTTTCCTAAACCATAAATCTTTGAATAGGCGAGTTACACTGTATGAAAGATGATACCAACGGCTTGGCATGAAATATGCATTTAGTGTCCGAGCAGATGAAAAGCTAACACATTCTTGAGGTTTTCTTGAATTTTCATGCTGTTTAGCAGTTACAAGTAAGAGCGAACACTGCTAAATATTTTTTTCATTGCCGCTCTGATAGATGATTTTCTACTTCTAATTAATTTGTAAATGTTGGTCCATATGAGAAACAAGATAATTGAAATTAAGTCATACTACTGGAGAACTGGATCCAGTAAAATCATTTGCTTGCATTAAAAGCAATCACTACAGTAAATAAGTCAGTACAGGAAAACAAATGTTTATTGGGCCTTTCAGGATAATTCATAACAGCAACTTAATTTTAGAATTTTCGATTAAGTAATAATGAGGTGTGCCTCTTCTGAATCAACATTGAAATTCTTGACTAGTTACATTTGAGAAGAAACGTCTGATACTGCTTTACAATTGGAAATCGGAAGTCAAAATATGAATCGTTAACATTGCTATACTTGGTGTCACCTGCTGGCAAAATCCCAAGTTGCTTATCCTAATCAAGAAAGGAATACCCGCAGTGCCAACTTGGACTGATGCTGCATGCAGGGTATGGTGGGGGTGCCTCAATAGAAATCCTACATGCAGCACTTTGTGTTTGGGATCCTAGTTGTAGAAGGCCATTCAACAGTACATTGCCAGGGCCCAGGGTGACCATAAAGGCTCTGGCAGTAAACTGTTAAACATAGGTGGTGGGGCTTAACGCACGACTGGACTGAGAAGGGCCCAGTGTAAAGACTATGCTGGGAATTCAGAGGCTACATGAGAACAGGATATACAGTGAGGGAAAAAGGTATTTGAGCCCCTGCTCATTTTGTACATTTGCCCACTGACAAAGAACTGATCAGTCTATCATTTTATTGGTAGGTTTATTTTAACAACGAGAGACAGAATAACAAATATATCCAGAAAAACGCATTTCAAAAAAGTTATACATTGATTTGCATTTTAATGAGTGAAAAAAGTATTTGATCCCCTATCCGTCAGCAAGATTTCTGGCTCTCAAGTGTCTTCTATACAGGTAAGGAGCTGAGATTAGGAGCACTCTCTTAACCACTTGAATACAGGACGTTTATACCCCCTTCCTGCCCAGACCAATTTTCAGCTTTCAGCGCTCTCACACTTTGAATCTCAATTACTCTCTCATGTTACACTGCACCCAAACAAAATTTGTATCATTTTTTTCACACAAATAGAGCTTTCTTTTGGTGGTATTTAAGAACCTCTGGGTTTTTTATTTTTTGCTACATAATTGAAAAAAGTGTGAAAATTTTGAAAAAAAACACTTTTTTTTTTAGTTTCTGTGATAAAATTTTGCAAATAAGTAATTTTTGTCCATAAATTTTGGCCAAAACCTATACTGCTACCTATCTTTGGTAAAAATAACCCAAATAAGTGTATATTATTTGGTCTGTGTGAAAGTTATAGAGTCTACAAACTATGGTGCAAATCATTGAAAATTGATCACACCTGATACACTGATGGCCTATCATTTCTTGAGGCCCTGAAATGTCGGGAAAGTACAAATACCCCCCAAATTACCACTTTTTGAAAAGTAGACATTTCAAGGTATTTAGTAAGAGGCATGGCGAGTTTTTTGAAGTTGTACTTTTTTCCCACAATTCTTTGTAAAATTAACCACTTCAGCCCCGGAAGGATTTCCAGCTTTAGGACCGGAGCACTTTTTGCGATTCGGCGCTGCGTCGCTTTAACTGACAATTGCGCGGTCGTGCGACGTTGCAGGATTTCGACCTTTAGGAAGGCCCCGACTTCACCAATTAAAATGTTTCTTAACACCCTTTTTTCATGTTGAAGTTTTTTGAGCGGTACGGAGAATGATTTATGGAACTTTACAGATGAAAAGTTTTTCACCATTAAACCCCCCATAAACATGAAAGGGCTGTAAAGTCCCGGAGTTCTTTACTATCCGGTAGTCACATAGTCCACACTAGTTAAAAGTTACTAAACGTGGTATCAAACATCTGAGATATTGAAAGTGTGTCTGGTTTATTATATGTGAATAAACCCAATAAAAATGGTTTCTATCCATCGTCATATCCAAA